>CP139504.1:160671086-160862444 GCA_021014915.2 Artemisia tridentata subsp. tridentata | reverse complement strand
CTCGATACAAGCATTTGATTCAAACACACACTAATATGTATGTTAATTTAATATTATTACGATTCATGTTAATTTGTGTTCTAATAAACCGATTTAGATTTCCCTTACACTTAACTTTTGCAAAATACCTTTATATGTAGTTAAGACGAAGTTAAAAACAAAATAAAGCATTTTCACAAATTACTTTTGAACATGAATCAATACTAATAAAAATTAAACACACATACGGAAAATAAAATCAAACAAGCAAATAAATAAACACACAAAGCAAATAAAACAAATAAAGCTTGGGTTGCCTCCCAAGAAGCGCTTTTCTTTATTAACGAGTCTTGTAGCTAGACTCAAAGTCACGTACATTACGTGACTCCATCATCGGTCACGGTTCCTAGGCCATTCTCCTTCCCGGTTTTATATTCCGGTCCTAATTTCAAACAATCCTTGTAGAAACCGAATATCCTTTCCATAACATAGTCTACTCCTTTACTTCTATCCTCATCATTCCTATAGTAGACCGCTTGCTTGAGCTCCTTCTCAACATTTGACAAGTGTTGGAATTGTTCTATCTTATATGGCATTTGGTAGCTTACTTCATCGGTCTCATCCTTAAATCTAACTATCCCTAAGGAAGGTTCATAAGTCATTCTAGAGACCTCAACAAATGGTTTTCCAAAAACCACTTGAGTCAAGGATGCATCGACTATTGGGCGGATATCTTCTACAATTACAAAGTCGGTGACATAGGTGAAGTTTCCTACATAAACCGGTAATCCCTTAACTCTTCCCGTGAAGTTACTCATCCAACCCTTGTCAGGGAACATCCTATACCCAAGTTGATTCTTCATTATCAAGTTGTAGTGGGCTCTAGTCATGATGTTTATGGGCGATCTAAGGTCGATGTAAGCTTTCCACACATGTAGATGTCCAATGTTGCATGGTATGTTGAGATTAGAAGGGTCGCCTATTTCTATGATGGGTCTACCTAGGAAGTATGGTGTCTCGGGGTCATCGAATAAGTTTGTATGATATGCGCGCTCTTCCTTAGTGGGTAGCCTATTGAAGTAGTCCTCATCATCATCTACTTCTTCAATCACACTTGTCCTAACTTCCTTATCAACCTCGACTTTCCTATCCTCATCCTTAGGTTCACTATTATCCTCATTCCTATCAATTGGTTTAATAGTGACAATGTTGACAAAGTGGACGTGTTTGGATGAAGAGGGGTCTTTTACTTGGGGTCCGCTATTTGTGTTCCTAGCGTCCTTATGTGGAGGTGATAACACTTGGTTATGGAGAGCTTTCAACAAGTTGTCAATTTTATTGGTCATCTCCGTTTGTTGTTGATTGAATTCGGTCTCGAATCTAGCTATCCGAGATTCTTGAGATGCCATAAATTGGGAAATCAATCCTTCAAAGTTATTGGTACTACCATTGCCGGAAGGATTGTTGTTGAAAGTACGGTTCGAGTTGGAACCGCTTGATTGGAAACGATTAGGTGGGTTGGAAGAATTGGTTTGTTGTGTGTTTTGGTTTTGTTTCCACCTAAGGTTCGGGTGATTTTTCCATGAGGGGTTGTATGAATCACCATAAGGGTTTGGCTCGGGTTGGAAAGTGTACCACTTGTCTCCCGCTCCGTCGGTACGCGAGGATGCGTAGTCCACAAAAGCTTGTTCGGGGAGTTCCATGCAATCACGAGTGTCGTGGGGTCCACTACATAATTCACATGAAGAAGTGATTTTGTGCACTTGGCTTGAAGGGTTAGGAGCCTCGTAGGATTTCATGAGAAACTTGACTTGGTCTTCAAGTTCTATGATCCTACGGTCAGAAGTGCTTGAATTATTCGAAGGCAAAGATATTGCCTTGACCGTTTTATTCAAATCACGGGGATCACTCCAACTTTCGTTGTCATAAAGAGCAAGATCCTCTAGGAGAGCCCATGATTGTTCCGCACTTAGATCACGTAGCTTACCACCGGCCGATTGGTCAATGGTTTGCCTCGTGGAGAGATTGATATGGTCATAGAAGATTTGGACTTGGAGCCAAAGTTCTATGCCATGGTGAGGGACCTTTTGGAGTAAGTCCTTGAATCGAGTCCATGCCTCGTAGAGAGTTTCGCCTTGACGTTGTTGGAACATCAAGATATCATTCCTTAGCTTGGTAGTTCTTCCCGGTGGGAAAAACTGAGCAAGGAAACGAGTGGTGAGATCATCCCAAGAGGTAATGGATCCTGCGGGTTGACGTTCTAGCCACTGACTAGCTTGGTCCCACAAAGAGAATTGGAAGAGACGCAATCGGGTCGTCTCTCGAGTGGCAACATCAAGGTATATAGAATCAACGATTTTAAGAAAGTCCTTGAGGTGTTGATTAGGATCTTCAGAACGAAGTCCATGGAATGCGCATCCGCTTTGCACCAACCGGATGGTGTCGGATCGCAAGGGTGTGATATTGGCTCCTTGAGTGAGCTCAATGGTGTTTCGATAGCCATGGTGGCTAGGACGGGAATACTCTCCTAAAGTACGGGCTCTAGGAGGTGGTTGTGGTTGTTGTGGTGGTGGGTTGTGGGGGTTAAGGATATTACCATCTTCCATGATGTCGGATGGTATGGTTACGAACAAAGACACGAAGAAAATAGATAGACTAAAGAAAATCTAGAAAAATAAAATAAAAATCTCACTAGAAAGGAATCTAGTGAGTAGACCTAATAGAAATAAAAATTCAACCTAAACAATAACTATTCCCCGGCAGCGGCGCCAAAAACTTGATGCGTGGTTTTGTAACCTTACAACAGGTTTTACCTCTCGAGGGATCTCAAGAGGCTTACAACCCCACCAGGCAGTGTACCTGACCGATGTAGTATAGTGTAGTGGTAAGTACGGGGGATTGATCGTTCTCCACAGGGAATAGTGTTTGTTAGGTGTGAAAGACTACTCTAATTAGGTCTAAGGGTTGAGGAAGATTCTTTTTATGTTTTTATATTTTTATGAAAGCAAGTAAAATCTCGGTTTTGAAGGAGTGGGCGGAATTAGTTGCTAGTCAACTAACCCAAATTACTACGAATGCAAATAAAATAAAATAACAAAAATGAAAATGTGGTGAGACACTTATGTGTAGAGAAATGTGTTTACTTAGATTTCCTTACTCCCTAACTATCTTTTACCGGTTAATTAGTGTGTATTAGTCGCGTGGATGACGGGTGTATTCCTTAATACCATTCGTGGGGTGGCGTACTTACTTCCCCAACTCTACAAGCTCCTACTTCACTCCTATGTCGAGCCGGCTAGGAAGCTCCTAACATGGGATCACTAGAATTCGCTTGTGCATTAAATACAACCATAAAAACCTTTAGTACGCATTTGGTTCATGTTTCTTAAGACGTTCAAGCAAGTTACCGAATAGGAAGTTAGCCAGTTTTCTTAAGCCTAACATAGATAAACAATCATCCAATACAACTAATAACACACTAACAACCAATAATCAATAGCTAGGTTTCATTAGATCTAAGCAAACACAAGATAAATTTAGCCTAACATGTTAATCAAAAGACAAGAATAAGATAAAATCAAACAACACATAGACATATTGAATGATTAATTGATAACTTATCTTCAATGTAACATGGAAGATCTCAAGGCAAAAAGCCTTGAAAAAGAAGCTGAATTCGTCTTAGGGTTTTCTCCCAAAATTCCACACACTAAGCTCTCTCTAATGACAAAAAATTAGAAAACTATATATAGACTTTTGCATCTGACGGCGTCACCTTATGGATTGTGACGCCGTCACCTCGCCGCTTCTAGGGTTCCCGGATGACCTTCTTGACGCCGTCCCTCTTTAGTTCTTCCAAAATCCATTCTGGCTTATCAAGGCTTGACGCCGTCAGCTCGTGAACGTGACGCCGTCCCCTTATGATTTAAGCCGTGACGCCCTTGATCAAGTTAAAGCGTGACGCCGTCAGAATTCACATGCTATTTTCACTGGCCTATCATGAGTAAATTTCACGTCCACTTTTTCTTGCCAAAGCATGACGCCGTCCAGAGTTAATTGTGACGCCGTCAAAGGTAACTTTCAGCCGATTTTTGAGACTTTGTCGTTTTCTTCACTTTTATGCTCCAAAAACGTCCAAAATGCCTCCTTTTCCAGATTTCTCCTCAAAAGTACCTAAAATGACAAAAGGAACGATTTAGGGCGATATTTGATCAAATAAATACGATTTAGGGCTTAAATGACCCCTTAAAAGCGGTACACTTTTCGCTTCATCAGACCATTAGGCTTCCACTGTAAGAAAATAGGAGAAAATCTTGAGAACTTGCTTTAGGATTTCTTAATATGAACTTAAGTTTTGACCAGTGAGGAATGGGTAGACTATAAGGCATTCGTTTAAGTATTATTGCTTCCGCATTACTCTGACTCGTGCCTTGACTATGACATTGATTTTGTTGACCTTTAAGACCGTAGAAGTACTAGGTGGATTAAGATATATTGTTTTGCTTACGAATCGAGATAAAGTATGATCATCATGAAGGCATATTTATGTGGTGCTGGTATTATGACGCCTGATCAACGTGATAATACTTACACCATATAACGTGCCCTCATTGTGGCCATAGGATGTCTTGGGAGGTACCTCAGAAGTTTAGAACTTGATTCCTGTTGGATTATCCGTGATTAGAGAGACTTTAGGTTCATCCTACATGTTCGTATAATCTGCCCTTGTTCATTAGAGATACCTGGATAAGTTTGGACTCTCGTTTTGAGTTCTGTTGATTTCAGTTATAAATCTTAAACTCTTGTAGAGCTCTTTACTGTTGACACAGTTAAATTGATTTCAAACCTTGTTCGCATTCCGTATGAGTTTTCCGTTCTCCTTTCTTTCTGCTTCCTGCAAATTTCGAGGACGAAATTTTTTTTAGGGGGGAAGAAGTTGTAATACCTGAAATTCAGATAACCTGCAAAATGACTAAAATGCCCTTACAATTTTAAATTTTGATTTAAAAGCGTATAAAATACCAAAATGATACCAAACCTTCGGGAATGAGCTAGATATGAAACGAAATAATTTTTGTAACTTTATTTTAATATTTTAGAAAGTATAAAAATTATAAAAATCACCAAATAATTAATTTAGGTCGGTTTAAAATTTTTTAGTGTATTATTAATATTATAAATTAAATTAAAATTAGGAAAAATGCAAGATAAATCCTAATAAAATTAGGAAACATAATATTCAGTATTTTATCAATATTGGGCCGAAAATATTGCTTAATACCACAAATTAAAGTCGGTTTATACATTATCCTTATAAATACAAAATACCAAAAAACCAAAAAACCCTAACTAAAAGTCGACACTCATCTATTCAACCTGGGAAAATTCGTGGCCTATTTTCTGGAGTTCTACAATACCTAAGGAAGCTAGGAAAATTATTGGAAGGGTCGTGGGTTCGTCCATTAGTTTGCTAGAATTTTGGTTTGTCGAAAAACTCATACGCTAAGGTAAGAATTTCCAATTATCCCTTTGGCACGTTTGATTGCTCATGTAGTATTTTTCTAATGTTCTTATGATTATATAGGACCTAAATAAAATAAGAAACATGAATCATGCAATCTTAATGTGGCGTACGAAAAATAATTAGCTAAAACACACTTAAATTGCAAATTGTGTTATATTAATTTTTTGAGGTGTAACTATAATTTTTACATGATCCTTGATGATAATATAAGCTGGGAAAAATAGCCATGTAATTTTTAGAAGCCTAGAATAATTGATCTTGAATTATGTTTAAACAGGATTTATTGAAAAATTAAGGAAAAATAGGTGAAAACCCTAGAACGAATTAGGGTTGTGTTTTTAGGGTTTAAATCTGATATAATTTAATGTGATAATGATTGCATAATTATGATATGATGATTGGATAAAATTAGGGTTTGATTTTGGAATTAAAAGTGTGATCCGATTTGGTTTTAAAAGTGTAGGGGTATGTTTTGCCAACTTTGAAACTTGTAGGGTATTTTTATAATTTTATATACTTCTGTAGGAATGTGGGGAAAATATAACTTGAGGGTTGTAAGTGTAAATATTGCAAGATAATGAATTAATTATATTTAAATGGTACGAATTGAATTTAAATAAAAGAGAGGGACTAAAAGTGTAATTCTGGAATCTTGAGGTTATTTTGAGTAAATATTGATATTAAAAGGGAAATGTGTAATTTTGAGGATTTATGGGCTAAAAATGTAATTGTTATGAAATTATGATTTAATATATAAGCTTTGTAAACTTAAAGGACCAATTATGTAAATTCTAAATTATGAGGGGTCTAATCTGTAATGTACTTAATTCTGATGATACATTCTGTAATTATGTAATATAATATGTTTGTTGAGTAATTATGGATAACTTATGGGCTAATTTATTATATTTTCACTTTAAACCTTATTCTTTTATATATTTACATTTAAAACCCTAAAGTATGGAAGTTTGTCATAATTAACCCTAAAATATTATAAGATGATAAAAGAAACCCTAATTCCATAATAATATTAAGTAATGACTTAACCTAAAGTTATAATACTTAAAACCTACTAATTTTGGAAACTTACTTAAAATGGAAAGATAACTAAGAATCCTTTGAACTTCTGTCTTCCACTCCTTTAGGTTCGTGAAGGGAGTAATTTGATCCTTGCCATTTGCTATTCTTGAGTTCTGCTAATAAGGTACAGATATTCTGCCCTTTTTAATAAGGTGCCTTCGTTCTCTTGATCTCTTGTTTTGATTCGTTTAGGATTCCCCAAACCATTGCTATGTACCCTTGTTTTGTGAACCTTAGATTTGAACCTTCGTTTTGAACCCTTGCCTTGATCTTTGACTTGAACCACTATGAACCTTGATATGAACCTTGCCATAAAACCTTGACTTGAACCCTAATATGCTTGATATTGTAATTGGATGAGAAAACCTTTTTATTTATTTATGAAAATGTTTTAAGAAGACCATTTTTAAAACTATCTTATTGAAAACTATTTTAAAGACTATTTTTATGAAAACCATTTTAAAAGATTATTTTATGGAAACTATTTTAAAAGGATTGTTTTCAGATGAACTTTTAGATTGAACCTTGACTTACTTATGGATATGACCTACTTGAACTAAAGCTTGAATTGAACCCATTGATATGTAAACACGAACTTGAAACTTGAACTTGACTTGTACACTTGGCCTTGACCTTGACCCACAGTTTGAGATTACGAGCCATACTAGGCATGAGGGTTTCATGTCCTTATCATTGATGCACCAATGACTTGACTTTTGGGTAGGAAAGTGATGACCTATCCCGTCCCTGCCTTGACTTGATATGTGACTTGCACGTGGATGGAGACATTGTGGCAGCCTACAGGGGCGTATGGATGCATCCTAGATTTGTAATTGACTTGACTTGATTACTTGTATTGCTTAGTGACATGATGGGTGTGTGCGATACACGTCATTCACTCTTGGGAGCTAGCTACTCCACCCCTTGGAGGTATCCCCTCATATTGTACTTGGTACCGAGGTTACCCCTCTGTACACCTTGCTTGACTTGATATGATATGTTCTGGGCTCGTAATGGATATCTGTTTATGTTACCCTATGACTTGACACTGGACTTGACTTGATTCGACTTGGGCTGGTGGTGGGTTACGGTTTACTTACACCTACCTATTGTAAACATTTCTTGATAACCTTTTCATTTTCCTTCCTACTCATGTTACACCTTGTATTATTCCATTTCCTTCTCCATCCCTTTTACTACTACTTGTATCGTTATATATGTTCACTGAGCTTTCGTAGC
Source organism: Artemisia tridentata subsp. tridentata (assembly GCA_021014915.2). Classification (NCBI taxonomy): domain Eukaryota; kingdom Viridiplantae; phylum Streptophyta; class Magnoliopsida; order Asterales; family Asteraceae; genus Artemisia; species Artemisia tridentata. The sequence goes on along the minus strand of CP139504.1, from coordinate 160,854,622 downwards.
TCAGCCACATTTCTTTTCCTGCGGCAGGTTTTAGTTGGAAGCTGGGTATGAGTGGAGAGTTACTTGGGATTTTAGAAGACCCTACTAGCTATGGAAGATTATTAGAAGAATTTATATTTAGATTTAGAATTATGGTATTGTAACCCTGCAGTTTCAGATTTTCCTTTGTAACCCTTGAATTTCTATTGTATTATCTATGTCTTATGCTTGTGTTTGTTCTGACATGGAACCATCGTTGTGACATCTTTACCCTTGTCGGGTTGGGGTGTTACAGATTACTTCGTTGTTTACCTCCATCAAGAGGTTCATCCTACAAGTGCTATAGAAGAGTCTTTCTTAGTCGACTAGTGATCTAACTCGGTTCATTCATTGAGTGTAAGGATTGGGGTAGCGATGACTGTAACATAACCAGAGATAAAACAAGGCTGAAGAAACAAAATCAACTCCACAATGATATCCAGAAAACAAGAACTCACGCAATCCAAATTCGACTAAAGCTAAAACCAAGTAATAAACTCAAAATGTGCTTATTATGATATCGGACGAGTTAAAATAAACAGCTCGAATTCAAAACGGCGACCAATCGGTTCTCACCTGACCCGGTGCGAACGTAATCAGACGGCGATGAACAGTTATTCCATATAAGCGGAGAGATATAGCGATGCCAGAAGTATTTCAGTTCATGAGGTGTTGTGATGCTAGTGTGTCGCGTGTGTAAACTTTAGTAATGTTCAGTGCTCGTACACATATGCAAAACCTTATCATTCCCAAAATAGAAAGTCAACCCGAAACATAATCCTGTTATAACTACTCCCAGTATCACAAAATTCATTCCTGAGACATAGGTGATCAGGCCATGTCCCCACTATCCTCGGTTGATTATAGGTGATCGGTCTACTCTCAACCAAGAATCAATGAATTTCGGGATACTCAGTTTAGTTATACTAGTACTATGTTTCTTACCTTAGAATCGCTTTTTAAAAAAAACACAACAGGTGTTTAAACTCGGAATCAAATAATGTGGTTACGCAAGGAAATAGTGTAACTTCGTGACAGGTGCGGCGCATTGGCGTAAGTATGTGAAAATACTTATAGTGAATAGTGACGAATAAGGGAAAATAATAAATCCTCAAATAAAGGGCACACATCTCAACGAATATATCAACAAGCATATAATCAAACATATCATCAATTATAATCACACGAGAGGCATCGGCTTGGCAGGCAGACACGTGTCGGTCATAGGATTTGATTTTTTGTAAAAATGGTTATAGTCTAGGTTTTCGAAAATCCCAGTTCTCGAAAATACCCAGTTCTCTATAACCTGTGGCTCTGATACCAACTGTAACACCCCGAAATTGGATCAGCAGAAGCATACAAGTTGTGGGGTGTTATTCGATAGTTGTCACAATCACAAGGTACAAAGAACGGTTTTGCTTAAACCGTTTTAGAAGAAATTTCATAATAATAAATATTTAAATTACATCATGTAAAATAGTGCGGAAGAGATAGATTTAAAAAGGATTTTAAGCGGTCCCAAACAAGCTTTAGAGTCTTCTATGACCATACCATGCCCTTCGCCAATCTCCTCCAAAAGTAATATATGCAGCGGAAAACATTTAACACCTGAGATAAACATGCTAAAAGTCAACAAAAAGGTTGAGTGAATTCATAGGTTTAAAGTAAAGCAGTTGATCACAATATTTCAAGTTTCCAAGAAAATGCTGAAAATTCAAGTATTACCACTGCACTAAGCTCATGACACACAAAGCGATAACCGGCACCAGTAATCCTGGCGTAAGTCGACAATAACCGCGGAATTTCATAATCATAATATTTGCCCCCAAAGCCAAGGTACCTTGCCAAATACCTGGTTAACTCAATTATAGTACATCACATGTTGACCGCCCTTGATCAACATGGCGGGATGGTCAAATCCTATAGGCCTATAAACTATAATCGCGCTTACCCGCAGGTGATTAATGGTTCATGATCGAGGGACTTGTTGTTGGCAAGGAATGTACTTAGTGCTTATCAGATGTTCAACAAAGTTTCCATTTCAAATAACAGTTTGTAAACAATTGTGATCATAGTAAAAACAGTAGCATGTATCTCACCCCAAGTAGTTTATATGACAGTTAAGCAAGTAAAAAGTGGGGCTATGAACTCACCTCAGTATGCAGCAATGCAAGACATTCACAAAAATCACAACTGGCATCAAAGGGTAATAGAGCATGACGACATCAAGTGTACAAACATAACGATACTGGATCGGCACAACCTAACAAGTAATATGTTTCAGAAATAATATTCAAGTAATTTATGAAGTAGCGTCCGTTGGATACTTGTGTTATTATAAAAAGGTTTAGTTTTCAATGGCGTTTGAAAGAAAGGATATGTTTATGTCTCGTGTGGAAGACAAGAAAGGTAAAGAGGTAACAAGTCGGAGAATACGAATGAACACTCGAGAAAGACGCGAGGAGAAGAAGAAAAGAATATGAAAGAAAAAATAAATCAGAAAAAGAATAAATAAACAAACAGACGATATCGATAGATAGTTTCGGCTTTTCCCCGTTTTTCCCAAAATAGATGTTATAACCGTTAAAACATAAGAGTTTTGAAAAGGTTTTATAACATTTAATAAATCATGAATAGTTTAAGTTTATAAAATATTTTACGAAATTTCGGCATGAAATGCCCGTTTATAAAACATTCCCAAGTCATACGACTTATTGAATAATATAATTATCGACAAGTTTTACAAGTTTTAATATATAATTGGACATATCATTTGCGTGAATATTAGTTGTTTCGTTTTATCGACCATTTTGTATAGTTCGGGTCCAGGTAGGTTAAGCTCTTATAAGTCTAACGTACCCTTCCGTCTCGTGTACCAAAGGGTCCATAATAGTCCAAATAACTAATACCGTAAATCCAATACGTCCAATCCTTGTCCACAATGTCATATCATTACAATATTATTCAAATCCAATCGATAAATATTAAATATCTCATATGTGTGGCAAATATTCCGAAACATCCCATATCGATAACAAACAAATAAATAACAAACGTCTAACCTAAATATAACACGACTCAACGGATAATACATAATAAATAATGACAAATAATAAAATATGACTCGAAAACGAACGATAATTAAATAACCTTGGCCGTGACTCGCCACGAGTCACGGCTCGACTCAATCCGAGCCGTTGAGGCTCTCGGTCGCAAAAACATCCTACACAAACACAACCATTTCCACACTATCGAAATTCTAAGCCAATCCGCAACATTTAACCCTATGTCAATTTTTAAAATCCCATTCGACACTATTTATTCAAAACGCAACACCATTCATTTTCAACGCTACACACCTAATTCTTATACTAACTTTATAAAAAATATATATCCAACGACACTAACGAATCCAAATCCGCAACACAAATTTATATCTCAACACAAAACCTCTTAACTTTTATTTAATCCTAACTCTAATCCATATTAACTCTTTTAAACAAAAATTATCCCATCGACACAAACCATTCTCCACTCGACACAAGCCAAACTGAAACAGTCGACAACATATTATCTCAACACAAAAATCCAATCAACACAAACATCAATATAACCTATTCTAACTATCTCTCAACTCGCCGTGACTCGCCGTGAGTCACGGCTCGACTATACCTCGACTGCCGAGACAGTGAACAACTAAACAGCCCAACTCAATATCAAACTCAAATAAAAATAATACCACAATAAAAGGAATATCACAAGAACCATAACAACATCAAAAGCATCAAACCCTCACCGAGTCAACCGAGTTGACTCGGTGAGTTTGATCAAGTGACTGAGTCAACGAGAAGGAGAGGGGGAGGGTTTCACCATTTTTACATCCATTTTAATCGACAAAACGTATTTTAGATTCGGATTAAATAAAATAAATAAATAAATAAATAAATAATTTAAATTAGGGTTTGATGGAATATTAAAGAAAATGAAGAAATAAGGCGCGTGGGGTAGGTTTACCAAAAGAGAAGGTGGCTAGGGTGGTTGGTGGTGGCTCGGTGTGAAGGCAGAAGATGATGGTGGCGCGTGACGGTGATACAAGGGGCGTCACGGGCTCACGAGCTCCAGAAATAATAAACACAAGCCGATCTATTGATTTGGCAAAAAAAATGACTTGCCGGAAAATTTTCCGGCTACCGAAAAATATATAGGTGGCCGGAATTTGGGGATCACCGGCGGTAGTGAGGGAGAAGAAGAGAGAGAGATAATGAATAGTGTTTGGGAATTTATTATTAAGGTGGGTATTTATATTTTTGAGGGAGGGGTAAAAATGAAAAATGTGAGAATGAGGGGGTGTAATGTAATTATGGGTGGAGGGCTATAGTTGTCAATGTGGTTAAACTTTTACAATAAACACTGCGGGACCCATTTGACATACCAAACGGACACGAAAATTTATGAAACTTGCGCCATTGCTCACGAAATAATTTTTCCAATAAAAACGAGTATAAATATGCAATATTTTCAAATTTTAATATTTTTGACAAATACGATATGTTTTGTGCTTTCTAGGTTGTGACGGATCGATTAGCGAATAACGCTCACATTAAACAAGATATTCATAGTTTTTCAAACTCAAACAAGCTCAAAGAATTTCAAAATTTAAAGAAAATGAGAAGCAAGTGTTTCGGCTCGTAAAATAGGTTTAGGGAATTTACCGGGTGTTACAGTTCTGCCTGTCAACTGGGCAAAAGCAAGAAACAAACCTACAAACCCAAAACTGTCAACACCATTATGGAAGCTCTTAACACCCTTCACATGGATCTGTGTGGACCAATGAGAGTTCAGAGTATTAATGGGAAGAAATATACTCTTGTGGTGGTCGACGACTACTCTCGGTTTACATGGGAAAAGTTTTTGAGAACAAAGAACAAAACTCCAGAGGTTTTCATCAAACTTATCAAACAACTGCAAGTGAGACTCAACAAAACTGTCAGAATCATCCGTATAAACAATGAAACTGATTTTGTTAACGAATAACTCAGTCAATTTTATGAAAGTATTGGCATAAATCACAAGAAATGTGTTCGACGCACTCCTCAGCAGAACGGCGTTTTAGAAAGAAGAAACCGTACTCTTGTGGAAGCCGCACGAACCATGCTGATAATTTCCAAGGTGCCGATGTTTCTTTGGGCAGAAGCAATTGCTACAGCATGTTATACCCATAACTGATCCCTGATACATATTCTTCACAACAAAACACCTTATGAGCTGATACATGGCAAGAAACCAGATCTTTCCTTTCTTCATGTGTTCGGTGCACTATGTTATCCGACAAATGACAGTCAAGATCTGGGAAAATTAAAGGCTAAAGCAGACATATGTTTCTTCGTTGGGTATGCACCAGATCGCAAGGGATACAGAATCTACAACAAACAAACCCGACAAATCATGGAAACTATTCACATGACATTCAATGAGCTGACTGAGCAAACGGCTCCTGGACAAACAGGTTTTGGACCCGCTCCTAATCTTTTGTCACCTGGACCAATCAGTTCAGGTCTTGTACAGAATCTCACTCCTGCAGTCCCTTATGTACCCCCTACTAGTGATGAGTTGAAGAAGTTGTTTGATCCGATGTTTGATGAATATTTTGAGCCACAAATGGTAGATACTACAACGGAAGCTCCACCTGTACCTCCAGTTACTGATGCTCCAGTTCCACAAAATTCAGAGAGTCCATCTGAATCTGTCTCAATCAGTCAAGATGCACCATCTGCCAGTCACTCACCATCATCATCAAACATTCAACCTCCTTTGGTACAGCAAGGCTCTGCAGTAGATAATTCTTTTGAAGTGAATCATTTTGCTCCTGCTGATGATGTTCCATTCGAGAATATCTTTGCTCCTGAATCTTCTACAGAGACATCTTCTTCAGGGGATCTTAACATGGTAACATCAGTTCTATACCCTCAACCACATGATCATCTCAGAAAATGGACCAACGATCATCCAATTGAAAACATCATTGGAAATCCTTCTCATCCGATATCTACACGAAAGCAACTTGCCACCGATGCATTGTGGTGTTTTTTTAATTCCGTACTCTCCAAAGTCGAACCCAAGGATTTCAAAGACACTTTGTCCAAGGACTGCTGGTTTGCTGCAATGCAAGAAGAAATTCATGAGTTTGATCGACTTGAAGTACGGGAATTACTGCCTCCTCCAGATTGTGCAATGATTATCGCTCTAAAGTGGATCTTCAAAGTGAAACTCGATGAGCATGGTGATGTTCTGAAAAATAAGGCACGACTTGTTGCAAAGGGGTATCGACAAGAAGAGGGCATAGACTTTGAAGAATCATTTGCGTCGGTGACTCGAATTGAAGCCATTAGAATCTTTCTCGCTAATGCATCCAGTCAGAATATGACAGTCTATCAAATGGATGTCAAGACAGCATTCTTAAATAGAGATTTGAAAGAAGAAGTCTATGTCAGTCAACCTGAAGGATTTGTGGACCCTGATCATCCTACTCATGTCTATCGCTTGAAGAAGGCCCTCTATGGCTTAAAGCAGGCACCTAGAGCATGGTATGACACATTGTCTAAGTTTCTTCTGGAAAACAGATTCTCTAAAGGCGTTGTTGATCTACGTAGATGACATTATCTTTTCCTCCTCTGATCCTAGTGAATGTGATCGGTTTTCTAAAGAGATGACTACTAAGTTCAAAATGTCAATGATGGGACAAATGTCATTCTTCTTAGGTTTACAAATCTCGGAGGCATCTTCATCAATCAATCCAAATATGCAAATGAAATATTGAAGAAATTTGGATTTGACTCAAGTGACCCTGTCGACACTCCTATGGTTGAGAGGTCGAAGTTGGACGAAGACCTCTATGGGATCCCTGTTGATCAAACAAAGTTTCGAAGTATGGTTGGATCCCTAATGTATCTCACCGCTAGTAGGCCAGATCTCTTGTTCGCAGTATGCATGTGTGCTCGGTACCAGTCCAAGCCCACCAAAAAGCATCTGGAAGCGGTAAAAAGGGTCTTCAGATATCTTCAAGGAACTATTTACATGGGCCTCCGGTATTCTAAGGACACTGCCATGGCCCTCACGGCCTATGCAGATGCAGACCATGCGGGGTGTCAAGATACTCGTCGAAGTACGTCGGGAGGTGCTCAGTTTCTTGGGGAAAAGTTGGTTAGCTGGTCATCTAAAAGGAAAATGAGTACATCTATATCTTCCACAGAGGCTGAATACATTGCCATGTCTGCTTGCTTTTGCTCAAATTCTTTGGATGAGATCACAACTATCGGACTATGGTTTTGCATACAACAAGATTCCTCTGTATTGTGATAACAAAAGTGCTATTGCTCTTTGCTGCAACAATGTCCAACACTCCCGATCAAAGCACATTGACATCCGGCATCACTTCATAAGGGAACAGGTTGAGAAAGGGGTTGTTGAACTTTACTTCGTGAGGACAGAGTTTCAGTTGGCTGATATCTTCACTAAGGCACTTCCGAGAGAACGGTTCCAATTTATTTCCCGCGACTTGGCATGAAGAGTTTGACACCTGAAACCCTCAAGTGTCTTCAAGAAGAAAAAAAGGAGTAAAGAATTTGCTTCAATATCTTAAACCAAAAGGAAAATAGAAAAATATAAAACCTATAAAAACCATAAAAATCAGAAAAACACAAAAATACCAAAAATAGTTCTTCTAGGCATGTCTTCTGTTTATCGATAACATTTATGGTCCTAGAAATATCATTCAATAATGACACGGGTCTTTAAATGAAGCTCGAGCAGAAGTTAAACTAAATGGTTAAAACATGTGTTATCGGCTTGCAGTTACCCAATTATGGGGAAAGCACGTCGCCAAAAAGACGGTTGTTCCTCCCACTGGGTGAAGTTCACCCGGGCATGGATTACTTTATATCCATGTTTCTTCGATTTGATGTACATTTCAGTGCACCATTTCTTGTATAAGAAGAGAAGTCTTCTTTACATCGCAAATACTTTTCCATCTATGATTCTTCAAGAAAGTATTTGTGCTAAACTTGGTGGTACCATGAATTTTTTTTGGAAATCAATCAGACTTGAAGTTTTTTCATAAAATCTATCACCCAATCAATGACTACAACTATTTAAATAGAAAGACGGGTCATCGATTGAGGGGGAGAGTGATGATTTCAAAATTTCATATCATCAAAACATGTCACGTTGTACATAATAAGCAATGAATAAAATGTGGTTGTTATGTGTCAGTGTATGATTTTTTTTAAATTCAAATCTTCCAAACCTATCATACCTGACACTAACACTATCCCTTATTGATTGAGGGGGAGCATCGCAATATTCCATTATCAGCACATATTAAACCTGACCACATTTTCTCCCCTATTTTCTAAACTTATTTAAATCAATTGGGATCACAAAATCTCAAAGGGTTTGAAATTTTTTGATCGGGGGAGAGAATGTGATTTAAATATGCAATCTGATAAAAAATGTGATATTTTGGACTTAAAATATAAGTTCTCCCATATGTGCTAAGCTCTTTTGTATATCATTGCAAATATTGAGGGAAAGCAAATGGTTTTTGGTGAGAAAAAGAATGTGGCATCTTTGGTGGTACCTCATGTGAGTGCGACTCAGACTTCAAAAATGAATTGACGAAACAAAAATTGTCATTAATCGAAAGGACTTGTCCTGGCCGGGTAATAATTTCAAGCTGGTCTAACCAGTGATGTAAGCGTGTCTCGAAGAGGACTTGTCTGAGTAGAGTATACCGTTTCGAGAAACTTTATGTGGACTTGACCAGGCCGGGTAATAATTTCAAGCTAGTCTAACTAGTGATGTAAGCGTGTCACGAATCGGTCATGTTCACTGAAAGTGGATCAATTCAAAAAGTGCAAGCTCTACCCAATATGTGCAAATTTAAAATTAAAACATCTAAGCACATGTTAAGGGGGAGCATTTGAAAAGTATAAAACTCTCAAAGTGTTAGCAAAATGTGTTTTATAACTATAAACACTTTGAGAGATTTTTCAAGGATTTGGTTAACGGCAACATAGGATAGTCATGAAGTTACAAGGTGGCTAAGGTTAGGAAAACCGTCCTATGATCCACCAGAGCCGGAGGGATCTACCCAAGGACAATACCGAATAATTAGTATTAGAAAGTCCTTAGGTATGAATATGAAAAAAGGAGTAATATGAGAAAGGAGAAAGAAGGGGTTGAAGAATTAAAAAGAAATATCATGAGAAAAGGTGAAAAGAAATAGCCCTCCATTTATTCAACCTTAGGGAAGAAACCGGGTTCAATTCATATGCTACTGGTTGTTACTAAGGTGATACCAGTATTGAAGACAAGACGTCATGGACCCAGTGACGCACTGCACTAAACCTTCTAGCCACTCAAGTTCTCTTAAAATAACTTTTTTCATTTTCATAGGGAACCCTGCATAATCTATCGACCGCTCATTATGAGCTATGTTGATATTGAAATAGGAGACACCGCTCCAGTCTCCGACTACCAAAATTGCACTTATCGAATCTAGAGCCGTGAGATACATCATAAGATCTCATAGCAACACATGTTACTTCTACACTGGTTGTTCAACATTAAGGACACCAGTTGTAAACTTATGAGTCCTACGCAGATCTTAGCAATCTGCCAGAACATTTATGAGGGAATTTACGAATGTAATTCTCAGTGATTAAATAGAAATTCCTGCCAGGGTCAACATCAAACAGCCCTGAAAGCATGTCACTTCGGTAATTCCTTGTGGATTACGCTTAGTGGTCACGGTGGTTTCAAACGGTCTACAGTGGTGGAGTGAACTCTAGCGACTCACCTAATCGTTGATGTACTTTGGTAGATCTTGTAAACCCTCTCGGGGGTATCCGATTAGGAACGGCCTTGGTTTGGATTATAGAAAGTTTTCACACTATGCTGTTAACAATCTCGATGTCCAAACCTGTAAGTACCGGACGTTTTATTGCTAACTGTTGTATGCAGGAATTCCTGGCGGTTGCAGATGATTGCTGAAGAGATGTCGATTCATCACCTCATGCTCACACTTCATCATCATAATACAAGAATTCATGATGAACTCAAATAGGTACATTTTATTACTATCATTTATCCTATTAATTTGACTTGTTTTACTATATTATGTATGAGGATTGATACTTAATCGTTTACTTTTGTAATTCTCAGGTAAAAACAAGCGTTTGGTGAAACTTAGCGATTTTGGACTGATTATGGAGCAAAACATGCAAGAAGTTAAGAGTCTACTGAAATGAAAAAGATCAAGACTAATCTGCTCCAGATGCGCCGCATCTCACTCATTACATACGGCGCATCTCTATCAAGATATCACCAGATACGATCCAAGATACAAGAGGACATGCGCCGCATCTAATCATGGAGTTACGCCGCATCTTCTGGCGGTGTACGAATATTCCTGAATATTATAATCTTGGACCCCACGCGAAGTTAAGTCAATGCGCCGCATCTACTTAATAGATGCGCCGCATCTTCCCTCAGACAGAAACTATAAATACCCCAAGACCAGACGAATTTCGGGGGGGATATATTAGATTCGAAGACCGAAGCAGCAGAACCCTAGGACGAATTCAGTCAAGAAGGCAGCACAAGACACACCAAACAAAGATACAAGAGCTGTAAGAAGGTGCTGCATGTGTTTAATTCATTAAGTAGTTTTGTTTTATTGTGTTAGCAAACTTTAATTCATCAGGATTGGTGGCTTGTGTAATGTGACAACGAAAGATTGCACTCCCTTTAATACTTGCTTTCCCATCAATTAAAGTTTATATGTTGATGTCTTTGGTTACTACTTATTAGTGCATTGATAACCTCTGTGTTTATTAGTGGCTTGCGGGCATTTGACTGCGGAAAATAATGTGGCTCCCACGGTTATTACTAAATTGATCACTTAGGAATAACTTTTAGACATAAGTAATCATTAAGGGTTTACTCGCCGATAAGAATAGGACCAACGAGAAAGGGTTAACTACATACACTTCATATAAAGCTATCAATAAAACAAGTGACAATCTACTTAATCATAAGGACAGCCCTCTTATTGTCTCGAGTATTTATCTGTGTACGTGTGTGCTACTTGCTGATTCGTGCCTATTGGTTTATTTTATTATTTAATTGCAAACAAATCGTGCCAGTCTCTCAGGCTAAAACCCCCTTGCGTTAGGATATTAAAATACTGATTAGAATAACGAGATAATACGTTCCACTCTTAGTGATCGACACTCTACTTACCATTATATTCATACTGACCAGGTACACTGCTCGTTAAGTGTGTGTGTTATTGATAAGTCGGCTAAATATAAATTTAAAACTTGAGTAGGCATTAAAACTGCTAAACCGCAACGACACATTACGCGCATCATCATAATACAAGAATTCATGATAAATGAAAGGCCTTCAACACTGCTTTCGCAGCTCTGATGCTGAAAATAATGACCCAGAAAAGTGTGAGCATGTCGATCCAAAGATCAATATCACATGGAGATGATACTGCAAAAGGATGACTTGAAGACGTATGTTGGATGATGAACTCAAAGATCATCCAACACAAAAGATCAGTCATCAAAAGTTCACTGCTGAATGTACAAAGATTAATGAATTTGAAGAGTCAAAGACTACGAGCTAGGAAGTCAAATTCATAAAATAGAATGCTAGAATTCAAAGTGTAATTTCTGGGGTGACCTCCCTTTGAGGGAGATTGTTAGAAATATAAATATTCATATGAACACTCGGTCACCCCGAGTACTCATTAGCATTAACTAGCTCGTAAGATTATTAGTAATAGTTTAGTTATTATAGTATTCGTGGAGTGGGTCGGGTCTTTACCCACTGTCATCTCACTCCACAGCCCAAGTGAGGCGCCTCATGTTTGCCTATATAAAGCCCTTCCCACACAAGGGAAGGGTTGGACCTTCTTATTATTCAATCTAATATCTCCAAGTTTCTCTCAAGGTTCCACTATTTCTTTCTTTCTTTCTTCTTTAATTCGAATCATAACCACAAGCACCATACGATTTGTGTTTAGATATAACTTACAATATATAAAGATTATGATTGTCATACTTAATTTCATTAATATGAAATTTGACAATGGAATATCAAAACTCTTTCTTGAGTGATTACTTGAGCGAGGACGGTAAGTAATCGAATGGAGTTTTTTGAATTCAAATAATCTTTGGAAGTGTACAAAATGCAATAATTCATGAATGGATAAATGCATGCATCTAGGAGATAAAACTTATGTTTAATTATCAAATCCAAGTTTTAATTTATGATTAAAATAAGATAATTCCTAAGTATTCCTAAGAGCTAGTGGGAGTATTATGTTTATTTTCTTAAATCCTATATGTTGCATAACATATAGGAAGTAACATTCCATATAAGTAAAATGTTAAGTCTTAGTTTGGAATGAAACTTCATTTGAAAGATTTAGAAAGTAAAACATATAACCTTAGAATATATGTGTTTTATTATAAATATGTGCGCTAAATAAATCTAATAGAATATGACATATCATTTAGAAAGTCTCAATGGATATGTAGAACATGTATGAAATCTAAGTTTGACACAAGGATTTTTTATGTACATCATGTTATTGTTGTATCATGCTTGAATGCAAAATGATTTGACAACATTGATTTTTAATTGAAAGTTATTAGATAACCAGTGTAATAAAATGGAATATGCTTGGATTTAGAATTGCATTCCTCAGCCTGGAGTTGCTCCCAGATTCTATTGATGAACATTGTGTCAATTGTTTCGCAAAATTGTCATAGCCAACAAACTTGAAAGTTTGGAAGGCGTCAAACATTACACAATAGATATTAAAGTTTACGGTTTTTTAAATAGCATATTGTTTTTTGTATACAATGATGCTGGTTTAATTAAGATGACACTCAATACTAGTCATGGTAGGATTTTATCCTTGTTAATGGTCATGCGAACTAGTTGTGCTCAACTAAAAGCATAGTTGCATTATACATTAAAGACTAAGAATACTTTAAACTTTAAAAGGTTTGAAAGTTTAATTATCATAAATTGGTGGTTGAGGATGTCACACACTTTATGAAATATAATGTGGCAATATCAAATTATTTGAATGCACACATACAAGAACTTCACTAGTTGAATTCTTGAAGTAAGTATTCTCAAAATTCCGATAGATCAAAGTTGGATGATTTATGCCTTGTCAACAAGTATGATTGTCATAACTTGAGGCATAATTCATTAACTAGAATTATTATGCATTGATCTATTTAGTATTTGGATAAGGGATGTTAAATAGTTATTATTTATAATGAATTAAAATACTTTGTATGTTTATTTTCATTAATAATAGATTGTATCCTATATTGCATGTTTCAATCCATGAATAACTTATGTTATTCTAAATAGTTCGTTGTCAATCAATGATATGGGAATATCATTGAATTAAGATAAATCTGAGTTTTGGTAAAATATATTTGAAAGTATATTGATACGTAGACATTCCAAATTCACATGATATTCAATGAATTGAATATAGGACAGATCCCAACCGCATGATTGTACTTATGGATCTATGTCATTAAGTAAATCATGAATATTTATCCTCATACTTGAGATACCAGATAACTGTCATGAATGTAGTGCTTTTTTGTGAAATAGTCTAACACTATCCGTAACAGGTGGTTATAAGGGCTATTTTCAGAAGTGTTGCAAAGTTCATGGGTTTTGCTTGTAGTCAAGAAAGAATTTGTTCCTTCGAATTTGTTTCGAAGTTTAATACTACTGGGCCCCTCGTAGGGTTGACAAGATGTTTGTACGGCCGTACCCAAGATCTATCTGGAATACATTCAGATGATTTGGTAATCTTGCTCAATCAGATAAAACGAGAAACAGAATAGTTAACTTGTGGAATGAATTTGATCCATATCCATAGTTAACAAGGTATTAGTAACAAAACTCATTAAATGGTTTTTCAGGAAACCAAACTCAGGGTCGTTCTGGGGGCATTGGGGTGTTAAGCTAAGACGCTATCAATGTCATTACCATATTAAGGTATATCCAAGTGGGAGCTGAAAGGTTTGTGGATATAATTTAATATGTGTATGTCCGGATTCGAACACGAGCCTATGGGATTGCACACTTTACGTATGAGAGTCGATATAAATAATTAATATATAAAACGTTATATTTAATTATTAGTCACAAATAAATGCTTAACGGTCGTTAGTACTTAACGGAAATTGACTAACGGTCGTTAAATGATATAAGATACGAATATATGGAAACAAGCCAAGAAGGTTCCAGAAACCTCCTTGGAAGCCCATAATCGGCCAAATGATGTTAGGAAGGGTTTTCTACCCTAACTTGGACTACAAGATTTGATTAGTATAAATACAAACCCATTGTGTTCATTCTTTTCTAATCTTGAACTCCATAACAAGCCATTCTTCTATTCTTCTCCCCTCTTGTGCTATTGTTGATCGTCTACACCCTCTTAGGGTTCCTACACGATTTCCTTTAGCTCAAACAAAGTGTTTGGTTTGTTTTGTGATTCAAGAACCTTAGTTTTTCGCATCGAATCGCTACTAATTCGTGTGTACATGATCGTAGAGAAATCCTACTATGGATTTTACTAGAACCCTAATTGAATTAGGGATAATACGATTTACATAAACCCTAATTTATTAGGATTTATGATTTGATCTTTAATTTGGGGTTTTTACAAACCATAATTGCATGGATTGCTAAAAGGTACGCATTTTTTATGTTTCGGTTAACTAATTACAAGTATTTTGATTCTTAGCTTCCGTTGCGTGTTCTTGATGTTTAATTTATATGCCTGTCATGATATCTTAAGTCCAACAGTAAACAGTTGTACATGTCTCACATTATGTTTATAGTACTTTTGTATTGATGTGTCCAAATAAAGAGTTCCTTCTAGAGATTAGGGGGGGGGGGGATTCCCCGGGTTCGAGTCTAGCAAGTGACAAAAATCCAGATTTTCCTCCTAATGCGAAGCCGTGAGTTCTAGGGGTTTCCCTTCGCTGGTCTCTCCTAGTGAGTTCTTGTGTTTAAGTATTTAGTTAACATGACAATATAATGGTACATGTTAATAAAAATAGTTGCATAAAAACGTTATTTTTACTTAACAGTTTGTCTACGTTTTGTTAATGACAAATAAGCTTATTACATAAAAGTAGACATATTTATTCTTTGTCGCAAATCACTTAAGGTATGAATATAAATTTCTAAAACTAGCTTAATGATTTGTTTTTATCATTTCATCACAACTCTATCATCATTTTATAAACATTCATATCTAATTAATTTAACTCCTTTTTTAAATAAAATGTTTTAAAAAAATTATTTGACAACTAGCAGGAACATTCTATTTTGGGAATTAATTTAAATCTCATCTTTCATTGAAAGATGAATTAAGGATACTTGTAATAATCCAATATAAATGAGGAATGCATCAAATATGTTTTTTTCAAAAAAAAAACAATCATTAACCATTTTTAGCCTTTGAGTATTTAACATTTTAAGACAACATCAAACATGCTTTGCCACAACTTTTTCCTAAGCATTATAGAATGAAACAGTGCAAACAAAAGCTGAAAGACTTTTCAAAACGGATATTTTTTTGTGAATTGTAGACCCACGGATCCTGTAGACTCAAAGATCCTGCAAGGATCCGTGGATCCTCGGGACTCTGAATGAGATTCATCCTTACCAATTTAAAGAAGTCATTTTGTTACCTTCCAACTCACCCTTTTGCAAACACATCTCAAGGATTACTAAATACTTTCATCCATAATTATCTTGATCATTATCTTATTTTAATTCATTTAAAGTGATCCACTTTTAGCAAGGGAAGAACACAAGAAAAGTTCAGGTCTTCTGTGTTATTGTTGTTTGTATTTGCAACCTTCTTGATTTATCATATTCCAGTGTTATACTTCAAAGTCATATTCACCATTATAATTCAAACTAGAGTGAGTTAGGTTAATGTTTTAGGTCTCAAAACACCATAAGAGAAAGGTTGGTTATACCTAGTTAGGACTCAATATCTAGCTTAGCATTGATAAAAGTGTAAACGACGTTTTACGGTTTTCTCTACCAAGAACGGAACTTATTGAATTAGTGAAGTAGCTCTCGAATTGGAAACTCAGGGAGTAGAGTAGGGCGAAAAGAAGTTTCGTGATCGAACCACTATAAATCTGTATGTTTGGTTTGATCTCTCCTTTATTTATTTTCTTGCATTTATTCATACATATTATTATTCTTTGTCACAATAAGTTTTAAAACTAAATTTTAAAAAGCAAAACTATTCAACCCCATATACTTCTCAATAATACACATCATATCTTATTCGTGTAGTGAAATGTAAATTATGATTTAATACATATAAATATATTTCAATTAGTTTTACCTTGTGTATATACAACGATGCTATATAGTAGTTACGAGATGATATAATAGATGAAAAATCAATAAGTAGAAGACTGTTGCAAAGAAGCATTTGTAAGACCAGACATAGTGGATGGTCGAGCCATCAGTCGGTCGTTTTAGGAATCGGTTCAACTTGCAAAAAAAGGGAGAATCGGTCCCCTATTACGCCCCTTGACGCGTCCAGCTTGCAAAAAAGGGAGACTCAGTCGTTCACCGGACCGAGTGAAATAGCGCACAAAAAAAAAGCCCAACGGCTAGTTTGGGGTGTTTATTAAAAAACAAATTCCTTAAAAAATTTAAATAAAGGGAAAATTCCAAAAATGCCCCAGTCTCATCTCCAACGTATCAACTTTTGCACCAGCCACAATTTTTACTCCTAAATACCCAGGGCGACTAGGCAACCTTTACATACCACTATTTTTTTGTCAAAAATATACCGTATTTTAATATTTCGTACATACTTTGGTACACATGTCGCACGTATGTTTAGTTGCCCAAGTTGAAATACCTAGGGCAACTGGGCAACCTTACACATACGGGACAGGTGTCGCACGTATGTTCAGTTGCCCAAGTTTAAAGTCGCCTAATGTCTATTTTGGAGTTAAAATAAAAAGTGGTCCAAAAACCTAATGTTTGGGGATGATACTAGGGCATTTTTGGATTTTTCCCTTAAATAAATACCCTATATATTTCTCCTATAAATACCACAACACTTCTAATTTTTAAAACACATTTTCTCTTCTATTATATACTCTACTCGTTTCAAACTCAAACAAATAAATTCCGATCAATTGTTTTATACCGACTCGAACGAGGAAGAAGTTAATAGTATCGAGCTTGAGTTTTTAAAAGAAGTCGCTACGCTTATTCAAGATTCCATTTCTTCAATCCCAAAACCCCCATGT
This sequence comes from Artemisia tridentata subsp. tridentata, assembly GCA_021014915.2. Taxonomy (NCBI): domain Eukaryota; kingdom Viridiplantae; phylum Streptophyta; class Magnoliopsida; order Asterales; family Asteraceae; genus Artemisia; species Artemisia tridentata. The sequence continues at coordinate 160,837,190 of CP139504.1, read as the reverse complement.
AACACGGTAGATAGAGATCATTACGGTGCTCATGATCGTCTAGTGGCCGCTTACTTCTCTGAAAACCCAATGTATGATGATGATAAATTTTATAAGCGGTTTCGAATGAGCCGAACGCTATACACACACATTGTTTGGGAATTAACTGATAATTCGTCGCATTTTCAACAAGGTATTGATTATACGGGAAAAGATGGCATTTCCCCATTGATGAAGTGTACTTCCGCAATTCGTCAATTAGCATACGACACCGTTCCTAATGCTGTAGATGAATATCTGCAAATGGGTGACAAAACTTCCCGTGATTGTCTCCAAGCTTTCTGTAAGGGTATCATGAACTTATATTGGGAGTATTTTTTGTGAAGACCTACTTATATTGATATCGAAAAACTTTATGCTTTTCACGAGGAGAAACATGGGTTTCCTGAGATGTTAGGAATCATTGATTGTACGGGTTGACCGTGGGCTAATTAGCCAAATGCATTGCATGCTCAATATTGTAGGGGTGATCACGGGCCATATCCATTCATTTTATTTGAAGAGGTTGTCTCACAAAACTTGTGAATTTGGCATGCGTTTCTTAGTGTTTCCATGGCGAACAACGACGTGAACGTTTTACGTCAATTGCTTCTTTTCAACGATCTCAAAGACCAGATAGCACCAGAGGTTCCATTTGTGACTAACGACGTGACTTATAGATGGAGATATTATCTTACTAACGGGATATATCTGGAATGATCTGTTCTTGTTAAGTCCATTTCAGAGCCATAGTTGACTGATACAAAGCGAATAAGGTATAAGAACATACACGAAGCAAAAAAGAAAGATGTGGAACAAACGTTTAACGTCCTAAAGAAAATGGGCTATAATAAAAAAATCCCGCACAACCGATCTCTGATAAGCGAATAAAGGATATGATGTACACATGCATCATATTACGTAATATGATTATAAAAGATAAAGGGGGAGCAATCTCTCCCAAATTTTATCCAAAGGAGCAACATCGTGATGACGATGTCGTACGAAAGAACGGATGAAGAAACATTACAATTATTAGAGATATACACAATGAAACAACTCATCTAAGCCTTTAAGCCGATTTAGTGGAACACATGTGGCACCGAACAAATGAACACTAATTTTATTGTCATGTTTCTTATTTTTATTTGAATTATTAATGCAATGTTCTTAATTATTAACGAAGTTCAATTTTATTGTTTAAAAAAATGGTGATCGTGGTCACCATTACGAATACTTGGTCATGCAAGATGAGTTGGCGTTGAGGTGACAATAATAAACTAATAACCGCGATCACTTGCGGTTACCATTACTACCAACCTAAAGGGAGTTGATTAGTTTTTGTACCAAAAAATTTTTACTCAGCTCTTTGATTATATCACCCTTGTTTTCATTTGTTTTTATTGGTTTTTCTAATATTGAGAATGTAAAACTGTTAAATACAACAAATATTGTTTTGTACAAATCAGTTTTTGTTGTGCACAGATCGCCCCTATTTGTAAATATGAATGGAAAAAGATTGGATGACCTAAAAGACATGATTAATTTTGTGTTTAACTTATGTGTCGTTACCTCATTAGATTGTGAAGAAATGAGTCCGGTTGATACAACCAATGAATTATTGCCACACATGTTTAGCCATAAAATTAGGCATAATTTTTATGTGCGGCAATCTTTTCTCAATATGAATATGGCAGCCAAGAAAGGATGACAATTTGCATTAGAAGTGACTATGAAGAATCACGAGGTTACCAAGTTGGCATCTGGTTTCTTTTGAAATTATGTAGTGCTACAAAACTTTAGTATCAAAATATCAAATTATATATTTATATTTTAAACATATTCATCTCGGAAAATAATAAATGAGGTTTGAAGTGTTGAACACTATAATCAGTTTGTAAATGTAAGCATTTATTTTGTTCCGATAAGGGTAGCATTTAGAAGAATGGTACCGTGTAGTTTTCAGCAGTGATTTGGTTACTTATAAGAAATATTTAAAATTGGGTTCATAGAAAAGACACGAGGGGGTAGGGGCCAAAAAAACGTAAAAAAGAGAAAGTTTGAATGATTAAGTTTTCGTGGAATTTGTTCTGCTTAGAGCAGTAGGTGTCATGGGCAACCCAAACTCCTCATTTGGGTCTTATGGGGTGCCACGTCACTATAACATATCTCGCTTTACAACCCTCTTTATCATAACATATCACAACTTACTCATTTGAGTCCCACCACTTACATTTTTTTTTTTTTTTCACATATCCACAAAATAAAAACCAACATCATATCACATTCTTCTTCATTATCCCTAGCCATCATCAAAACCCATATTCAAGATCCAACATTAACCCACCACCTTAACCCACCACTACCACCGTGACCCACCACCACCACCACCCACAACAGCCAGTCACCCACACAACATCAACAGCAACAATGGCCATCGGGTAACACCATCTTCACACACTCATTTTCACACACATTTGAACACATTAACTAATTTTAACTAATATTTATACTATATAGTTACTTTTATTTATTTATTTATTTATAAAGAAACTAATATCTGACAAACAAAGACGAATTCAAGCTCGCCGTGCAGACGAGGAGGTGCTTCACGGTGAGGGACGGCAGTGTCATGGCGAAGGTGCCACATAAGCACGGCGAGCCACAACGAATTCGACACCTAATGTTCTTATCTATTTTGCTTTTGAAATGTGCACGATTGATTGATTTAACTATGGTGACGATCAGAAATTTCAAAGATATGGATGTACATAATATTCAACGTTATGGATGCGTGAAAGGTTCGATGAGGCAACTTGTTTGGCTCTCTCCTTAAAATTCTCTCTTCTTTCTCTCTCCTCTAACCAACTTTCCCGCCATTTCTTCCAAACAAAATCCTCGGTTTTTCTTAGATCTAGCTCTTATTAATGCATAATTCTAAAAACTAATCCGATCAATTGATTCATTTTTTCATTCTACATATCATGATATAATTTTCCCCAAATTTTATTGAGTTTTGATTTTTTGATTTTGGCGCCAAAATTCAATTTGCTCTGTATAACCTTATAATCGCCATTATTGTTGCTTAATTAGATTGTAGTATAGTCTTAGTATGACGAATAAAAAGAAAACTCAAAAAAAGACAAATTAGGGTTCCATCAAGGTATACTGATCATGTTGTGGGCAATTTAAGTCAAAAACGGTCTGAGGTTAATGAAGAAATAGTAGAGGAAGAAAGTAGGGCACAAGATACAAAGGATAATGGAATTGAAGAGGTCAGTGCAATGAATAAGGAGGGTGAGGATGTTAGAGACAAAGTGAAGGGTGTGAATGTTGATGAAACAAAGAATGGCGATAGCTCAGATAGTAAGAATGGTGGTGTTGGGAATCAAATGGAGTCATCTGTTCAGGTATCACCTAAGTCTGCTGCTGGTAGCAATAAGGAATTGGATGTTGTGGATAAGGATATAAGTAGCTCTCAAAATGTTGATCAGGTACAATCTTCTATTCATAATGATGCTATTGATGAGAATAAAGTTGTAACTGAACAAAATAATGGTAATGAGAGTATGAATAAAGAAGTCAAAAGATCATATGCTAATGTCACTAACAATAGGCAGTTGTTTGATAAGAAATTGCTTGCAATTCCTACTGAAATTGATGCAAATGGGACTGAAATAGTGTTGTTTGATGATGCTTTGATTACTGAAGGTAGTAAGAAATGGGATAAAACTTTATGTGGATATTTTGTTGGTGATAATATGAATGTGAATGAACTGAGATATAACCTAAGTAGGATGTGGGGTAGGCATGGGTTCAAAGACATTGTAGATGTTTGCAATGGTGTCTACTATATGAAATTCTCTATGGAAATGGATTAGAGTTTGTTGCTAGTAATGGACCCTGGATGGTTAAGAATAAGCCCTTAATTGTTCGGAAATGAGATATAAGTTTGTGTTTGGATAAGCAGGATTTCGTGAATTTTCCAATGTGGATTAAGATGTGTGGAATACCTATTGAGGCATGGACTGTTAAGGGAATTAGTGCACTAGCAAGTAGAGTTGGTAAGCCTTTGGTCATGGATAATGAAACTGCTAGAATATGTCAAATGGGTGTAGGTAGGATGGGGTTTGCTAGAGTACTAGTTGAGATGACTCCTACTAAAGAAATCCCTGAGATGATTGAGCTTGTAAATAGGAATGGTCTAAAGGAGGAATTATGCAGGAAGAAGGTGAAAGTTGAATTTGACTGGACTCCTCCTAGGTGTGCTACTTGCTGTGTATTTAGGCATACTCATCAGAATTGTGGAAAGAAATGCACTGTGGAAGAGACTAGCAAACCAAAGGAGAGGACTGGAAATAAAGAGGAGAGTGCTAATGATGGGTTTGAGGAAGTCAGGAATAATAAGAATGGTGGAAGGGGGATAGCAGAAGGCAGAATAAGCAATATCAGCAACCTGTGTATAGGGAAAAAGTGCAGCCTAAACCTGCTATACAGTTTGTTTACCAACCCAAAACCAATACAAATGGAGCCAATAATAGCAAAAGTGTGAACTCTAATGTGCAAATGGACAAGGGGAAGAATGATGAACTAACTGTGGGTAACAAAACTCTAGAAAAGAAAGCTTGGAAAGTGGGTAATGAAGTTGTATCTGAACTAAGGAAATCTGCAAATAAATACTCAGTTTTGGTAGAATATGATGTGAATGAGCAGTCTGAATTGGAGTATATAAGGAGCAAGGAAATATTGGAATATTTTATAAGAAAAAAAAGAACCTACAGAGGAAGAGTTAACTAAGTGGAACATTGATATGATAGGGTATTTTAATAAGAGGAAGGAGCAAATTGGAGACAAAGGAAAGAAGGTAATGGTGGATGTAGGGTATACAAGTGAAGAGAGTGATGTGTATCAGGATGAATCAGGAATAGCACAATGTATGGAGAGTGATATTTTAAGAGGGAAGGATAGGGAAGTGTTGGAGGACCAAAACTGTGTTTAAATGGATTTAAAAATAGGAAGCTGGAATATCAGAGGGCTTAGTATCACTGATAAACAAAATGAAGTTAGGAATTTTATAGAGAATGAAAAGCTTAGTATTTGTGTAGTTCTTGAAACTCATCTTAAAACTCTGAAATTGCAAAGAATTGGAGTTAGAATTTTTGGAGTATGGGAATGGGCAGATAATATGAGAATGTGTGATAAAGGCTGTAGAATAATGGTTGGGTGGAATCAAGATAGAATCATTTTGAGTATGGTCCATGTTGCTAAACAATCAATTCTGTGTAGAGTGAAAACTGTTACAGGTAATCTTGATTTGTTCTGCACATTTATATATGCTGCTAATGGAGGAGTTGATAGAAGGATCCTATGGAAGGACTTAGGCATATATAAGAGGATAGTAGGGAATATGACATGGGCTATCTTTGGGGATATGAATGTGACCCTTGCTCCTAATGAGCATTCTGCTGGTAGTTCATGTATGTCTCCTGATATGCAAGAATTTAGAGAGTGCATCAATAATATTGAAGTGGAAGACATCAACAGTTCAGGCTTATTCTATACTTGGACCAAAAACCTGCACAAGGTCAAAGCTTGGATTAAAAGTGGAATTTTGAAGAAGCTGGACAGAATTATGGGGAATGAGGCTTTTATTGGTATGTTTACTCATGCTCATGCTGTTTTTCTTCCCTACCTTATCTCTGATCACTGTCCTACTTTACTTAATATTCCTAATGCTATACAAGTCAAAAAGAAAGCTTTTAAGTTTGCTAACTTTGTTGCTAAAAAAAATAGTTTTTACCTTTGGTTGAGCAACACTAGAAAGAGGAAATTGTAGGATGTTAGATGTTCAAGGCAGTAAAGAAGCTAAAAGGGTTAAAGGGTCAATTGAAAAAGTTAGCTTGGAAGGATGGGAATGTGTTTGAAAATGTGGCTAATCTTAGAGACAAATTGAAGAATGTTCAGACTAAAATTGATAGAGATCCAGATGATAAGGTTCTTAGAGAAGAGGAGTGTAGCATTCTAAGTGATTATATGGCTGCTTTGAAGACCGAAGAGAATTTATAGTTTCAAAAAGCAAACGTAAATGGTTGAGTTTGCGTGATAGAAATAATGTTTTTTTCCATAGAACCCTGAAGAGTAGGTATCATAAGAACAGAATTAGTGCCATTGAGGATAATATGGGGAATAGAATTTAAGGTAAGCAAGTGGCAGCACAGTTTGTTCAACACTTCCAAAAAATTTTAGGTGATTGTGTCCCTGTGAGAGATATGGATCTTACTGGTTTTATCAAGAAAAAATTAACTGATGAGGAGGCAAGTTCAATGGTCCAAGAGGTTGGTGATGAGGAGATAAAGGCTGCAATGTTTCAAATCAATGATAGCAAGGCACCTGGCCCTGATGGTTACTCATTCACTTTCTTCAAAAAAGCTTAGGGTGTAGTGGGAAAGGATGTATGTAGTACTGTTAGAGAATTTTTTGAAGCTGGGAAGATGTTAACTGAAAGTAATTCCACAATCATCACCTTGGTTCCAAAAATCCCTTCTCCAAGCAAAGTCACTGATTTTAGACCTATAGCTTGTTGCAATGTATTGTACAAGTGTATAAGTAAAATAATAACTGAGAGAATGAAAAGTTGTTTGGGAAAGCTTGTTAGCCAAAACCAGAGTGCCTTTGTTCCTAATCGACACATTCAGGATAACATTTTACTCTCACAAGAACTCTTGAAGGGATATAACAGGAAAGAGGGTCCAAAAAGAGTAGCTCTAAAAGTTGACATACATAAAGCATATGATACTGTCAACTGGAAGTTTTTGGAGCTTATGTTGGAAGGTTATGGTTTTCACAGAACTATGATTAACTGGATCATCAAATGTGTTACAACTACTTCATTTTCTCTGTGTGTAAATGGAGAAAGCCATGGGTACTTCAAAAAGGGTAGAGGTCTTAGGCAAGGAGACCCAATGTCTCCTTATGTGTTTACATTGGTAATGGAAATGTTGGATATCATTATGCAAGCCAAAATTGAAAGCAAGAAAGGGTTCAAGTATCATTTTGGATGTAAGAAATTGAAGCTGACTCATGTATGCTTTGCAGATGACCTGTTGATGTTTTGTCATGGCAATAAGGAGTCTATGGAAGTTATTATGGAAGCTATTAATGATTTTGGCTCTATCACTGGTCTAACTCCAAACTACAGCAAGAGTACAATCATTTTTGGAAGCATGAAGACTGATTAAAGGCAGGGTATTCTTGATATTGTTCCTTTTAAGGTTGAATCATTGCCAGTTAGATATCTTGGGGTACCACTTACATCTAAAAGAATTGGAATTAAAGAGTGTTGGAAATTATATTTTAATAGATTTGATGATACGAAAACAAGAAGAATGAAACATTAAATCTGGTTGCTGGAGTGGTTAATTCTGGTGACTACCCAGTTAAGTCTGGTGGTTAAGTCTTCTCCCAGTTAAGTCTTGTCACAGTTAAGTCTGGTAGTGTTAATCAGTTAAGTCTGGTAGTGTTACACAGTTAAGTCTTCTAGTGTAAAGTCTGATGATTACACAGTTAAGTCTTCTAGTGTATCAGATGCTACTATGAGTCATACTACTGCTGGACGGATAAGGATGAAGAAGATATTTTGTATTTGAGTCAAGTATATCAAGTAGATAATATCTAGATATGTTTTCAGTCAAAAAATTGTAAAAGATACATGTTGTATCTTATTGACTGACATACACAAGCAAGTAGTAGACAAGACTTATCAACTTTGTAATGATCTCCTTTGTACTATAAAAGGGAGATCATACCCTTAGATAAAAAGTGTGATTAGTGGTTAGATGTTAATCACCAAGGTGCTTCATACTTACAACTTACAATAACACAAAGTTGTGTTAAAATGTAAAGCACCTAAAAGAGTGTGTGTGATGAACATTAGACATGGGGTCTAATGTTGTTAGGTTTGTTTAGCCTCAAGGATCTTTGATCCCTGATTAGATTGTAATCGTACTACAATTGATCAAGTAGTATTGGGGCTAGTTGGAATAACAAACGGTGAAATTGGAAAAACCTTGTTGTGATAGTATTGTTTCTTTCATTAGAATATTCCGTCAATATTATCATCATGCTAGTCATAGTTAAAATCCTAGATCAAAGGTGTAACAACCTAGAGTCCATAAACGATCACGTAACTTATTTTAGTAGATGTAAGTAGCTCTAAAATAAGTTTCCATCAATTGGTATCAGAGCGGGGGGCTCTGAATCTAGGAAAAGAAAAGGTTTTAGCTAAAGAAAGAAGAAAAATTCGGATCTGGTTCGTATTTTCGTAACTCACTGCAGGGCTGTTTTCAAAAGGCGATAACTCCGTCGTTAACCATTGGATTGGGCTGAAATTTTTGCTGAAGGTTCTTGGTATATCAAGGTAGATTCTCACCAGAGGGATCTTCAATCTGAGCCTTAGGTTGCAAGATATGCATCGTTGAAAACTGCTGCAGAAACAGTTGAGGTATGGTCGAATTTTTGGTTTTCTTTCAAGGTTCACACACAAAGGGGAAGAATCACACACAGAAGAGAGTTGGTTCTTAAAAGATTAAAGGCTTTTTTATCAAGTTATTATTGGTGAAAAAGATTATTTGTTGCTTATTTAAAGTTAAAGTTGAATCTTTCAAAATTGTGTTCTTATCATATCTTAAAGTGGTTGACTACACTTTAAAGATAACTTGTTAGTTTTGTTCAGATATTTCATATGACAAAGACTTGTTAAATCTAGTTTTCATAGGTCAAGGAGTGGATGGACGAAGACCTAGTTAACTATCACTTAAAGGAGTTACTTTGTAGTGCTCAGTGTCTCATTGAAGATGAGTATTTTATCAAGAGACTGCGGTCTACTTATATGGTGTTAATATGAGTTCTATGTCAGTTTTAGTTCAAGACATAAGACACAAGGTTGGTTTATTCAGCTTCATCAACAAGTTAGTAATGGTTGGTTTTTCTTCATCAGTCATAAAAGCCTACAGAATTGGAGAATCGAATGGTTAACGTATGGGTTTCAAGGGAAGCTTAAATGTTCAAGTGTTTAACCGTTTATTGTATTTGTGCAACACCACAAGGGAAAGTTATTGATTTTTATTACTGTTGATTAGTATTGCTACTGATGGTTTAAAATTTTACTGTCTCAAGTTCATTTTTAGTGCGGAAAGCTTAATGGAGGGTAATTTGAGATATTAGAAGGATAGATTGGATGTGTAATATTAGTTTGTAGTTGTAAAGATCATATTTGTAATATTCTCTATTTGTTGATAACAAAAAGGGGAAGAGATGTGGTGGATAGCATAGATTAAGGGGAAGACAGTATGGTTTCATTCATGTTGAGATTTAATTATCTCAATTTCTCTACTTCGTCTAGGGAAATTCATACAAGAACGTGTTTGTTTTGTAATCATCAAATAGAGGAAGATTGTTGGGAATTATATTTTCATAGATTTGATGATACAAAAACAAGAAGAATGAAACATTAAATCTGGTTGCTGGAGTGGTTAATTCTGGTGACTACCCAGTTAAGTCTGGTGGTTAAGTCTTCTCCCAGTTAAGTCTTGTCACAGTTAAGTCTGGTAGTGTTAATCAGTTAAGTCTGGTAGTGTTACACAGTTAAGTCTTCTAGTGTAAAGTCTGATGATTACACAGTTAAGTCTTCTAGTGTATCAGATGCTACTATGAGTCATACTACTGCTGGATGGATAAGGATGAAGAAGATATTTTGTATTTGAGTCAAGTATATCAAGTAGATAATATCTAGATATGTTTTCGGTCAAAAAATTGTAAAAGATACATGTTGTATCTTATTGACTGACATACACAAGCAAGTAGTAGACAAGACTTATCAACTTTGTAATGATCTCCTTTGTACTATAAAAGGGAGATCATACCCTTAGATAAAAAGTGTGATTAGTGGTTAGATGTTAATCACCAAGGTGCTTCGTACTTACAAATTACAATAAAACAAAGTTGTGTTAAAATGTAAAGCACCTAAAAGAGTGTGTGTGATGAACATTAGACATGCGGTCTAATTTTGTTAGGTTTGTTAAGCCTCAAGGATCTTTGATCCCTGATTAGATTGTAATCGTACTACTATTGATCAAGAAGTATTGGGGCTAGTTGGAATAACAAACGGTGAAATTGGAAAAACCTTGTTGTGATAGTATTGTTTCTTTCATTAGAATATTCCGTCAATATTATCATCATGTTAGTCATAGTTAAAATCCTAGATCAAAGGTGTAACAACCTAGAGTCCATAAACGATCACGTAACTTATTTTAGTAGATCTAAGTAGCTCTAAAATAAGTTTCCATCAATTTATTTTAGTGTCTCACAATTGATGGAAACTTATTTTAGAGCTACTTACATCTACTAAAATAAGTTACGTGATCGTTTATGGACTCTAGATTGTTACACCTTTGATCTAGGATTTTAACTATGACAAGCATGATGATAATATTGACAGAATATTCTAATGAAAGAAACAATACTATCACAACAAGGTTTTTCCAACTTCACCGTTTTTATTCCAACTAGCCCCAATACTACTTGATCAATAGTAGTACAATTACAATCTAATCAGGGATCAAAGATCCTTGAGGCTAAACAAACCTAACAACATTAGACCCCATGTCTAATGTTCATCACACACACTCTTTTAGGTGCTTTACATTTTAACACAACTTTGTGTTATTGTAATTTGTAAGTACGAAGCACCTTGGTGATTAACATCTAACCACTAATCACACTTTTTATCTAAGGGTATGATTTCCTTTTTATAGTACAAAGGAGATCATAACAAAGTTGATAAGTCTTGTCTACTACTTGCTTGTGTATGTCAGTCAATAAGATACAACTTGTTTCTTTTACAATTTGTTGACTGAAAACATATCTAGATATTATCTACTTGATATACTTGACTCAAATACAAAATATCTTCTTCATCCTTATCCATCCAGCAGTAGTATGACTCATAGTAGCATCTGATAAACTAGAAGACTTAACTGTGTAATCATCAGACTTTACTCTAGAAGACTTAACTGTGTAACACTACCAGACTTAACTGATTAACATTATATAAGTAGACCGCGGTCTCTTGATAAAATCCTCTTCTTCAATGAGACACTGAGCACTACAAAGTAACTCCTTTAAGTGATTGTTAACTAGGTCTTCGTCCATCCACCCCTTGACCTATGAAAACTATATTTAACAAGTCTTTGTCATATGAAATATCTGAACAAAACTAACAAGTTATCTTTAAAGTGTAGTCAACCACTTTAAAATATGATAAGAACATAATTTTGAAAGATTCAACTTTAACTTTAAATAAACAACAAATAATCTTTTTCACCAATAATAACTTGATAAACAAGCCTTTAATCTTTTAAGAACCAACTCTCTTCTGTGTGTGATTCTTCCCCTTTGTGTGTGAACCTTGAAAGAAAACCAAAAATTCGACCATACCTCAACTGTTTCTGCAGTAGTTTTCAACGATGCATATCTTGCAACCTAAGGCTCAGATTGAAGATCTCTCCGGTGAGAATCTACCTTGATATACCAAGAACCTTCAGCAAAAATTTTAACCCGATCCAATGGTTAACGAAGGAGTTATCGCCTTTTGAAAACAGCCCTGCAGTGAGTTACGAAAATACGAACCAGATCCGAATTTTTCTTCCTTCTTTAGCTAAAACCTTTTCTTTTCCTAGATTCAGAGCCCCCCGCTCTGATACCAATTGATGGAAACTTATTTTAAATTCTCTACAAATTGCACACTTTCAAGGTAATGAATCTAAGTTTACTGATGATTTAAATGCTCTACAAAGAGGCATAGCATTTAGAGATGAAATACTTGCTAGTCAAAGTAAACAATTAGCTGAAGCCAATAATAAAACTAAAAATGTTAAGATAAATGTAGATGCTTTAGCTCATGCCTCAGAGGGAATGAATAAGATTTGGGAAGCTCAAGTAATCAATAAAGCTAAGTCTGGTTTAGGATACAAATATGTTCCTCCACCATACAGAGGTGTTCTTTCACCTTCAGGTATTGACCTAGCACACGCAGGTTTTACTGAGTTTTAAGAACCAATAATGGAATATGGTTCTAAGGTCACTAAGAGTCCTAAGATAGAAAAAGGATGTGAAAGTTTAGATAAAACTTTATTTTATCAGGACAAGGTGTCCTGTGTTAAGAAAGGAGATGCTATAGTTGTTGAGGATAGTACAACTGATAGTGATGAAGAAGAACAGGTTATGTCTAAACCTGAAAAAGTTAAGAAAGTAGGAACTAAGGTTCCTAAAGTGGTCAAAAAGGATACTGATAGGCCTAAATCAAACATTAAACATGTTAGGCAACCAGTTAGGTATTGTGAACAATACAGATCTACTAGCAAGCCCAGAGGTAACCAAAGAAATTGGAATAACCTCAAGTCTAACCAATTAGGTGATGACTTTGCTTTTTCCAACAAAGCTTGTTATACATGTGGTAGTTTTGACCATCTTGCAGCTTTCTGCAACCATTGGGTATCTGGGTATGAAAACAATAGAGTGAACCACAAAAGGCAAACACCTAAATCTCATTTTCACTCTAGTTCTAAGGTTAACAGAACTAAACCCACAACAGTCTCTGTTAAGTCTGGCTTCAATAAAGTTAATTCTGCTATACCATATATGACTGTTTACCCAAAATCAACAGCTAAGGGTGCAAAAATATCTTACAAACATGCACCAAAGTCTGTTCAAAGGCCCATTCAAACAAAAGCAGTGGTCCAAAAACAAGTTTGGAAACAAAAGGGGACAACTACAAAGTCTGCAGTTAATTCTGCTAAGCCAGCAGTTAATTCTGCTAGGCAAACAGTTAATTCTGGTAGGCAAGTAGTTAAGTCTGCTGCTTGGGCAAAGAGGGAAAATGTTGTTAAGGCCTCAGCATGTTGGGTTTGGAATTCAACTAAATCCAATGTTGCATCAACTGTTCTAAAAAGATTAAATTACATTGATGCAAGAGGCAAATCCAAGTCAGTAATGGCTTGGGTCCCCAAAAGAAACTAATACTTCTCATTTATGTGCAGGAACATTCAATTGATCAACAAGAGGATCAAAGATACTCAGATAGTGGATGTTCAAGGCACATGACAGGCAACAAGTCTTATCTCTCAAATTTTGAATCAATAGATGGAGGCTATGTTACCTTTGGAGGAGGTGTTGGTGGCAAAATTTCCGGTAAAGGTACCATTAAAACTGGAAATTTAGATTTTGAAGATGTGTACTATGTACAAGAGCTAAATTATAATATTTTTAGTGTCTCACAAATGTGTGACAAAAAAAACAAAGTTCTTTTCTGTGAGACTGAATGTCTTGTACTTTCTCCTGATTTTAAGATGCCTGATGAAAGTCAAGTACTTCTTAAAATTCCTAGAAAGGGCAATATGTACAGTGTTGACATGAAGAACATTGTTCCTAAAAAGGATTTAACTTGTCTTGTTGCAAAGGCCACATTGGATGAATCAATGAAATGGCATAGGAGGCTTGGTCATATTAATTTTAAAACCATAAATCAGATTGTTAAGAATGGTTTGGTAAGAGGTTTACCTCACAAAAGATTTGAAAATGATCAAACATGCATTGCTTGTCTTAAAGGCAAACAACACAAAGCCACTTGTAAGCCCAAGATTTTTAACTTTATCAATCAATCATTGTCTATGCTTCATATGGACTTATTTGGACCTGTTTCAGTAAGTAGTATAATGCATAAGAGATATTGTCTTGTTATAATTGATGACTATACCAGATTTACATGGGTTTTCTTTTTAGGTTCTAAGGATGAAACTTCTAGCATTCTTAAGACATTCATTACACAGATAGAAAACTAAGTAGACAAGAAAGTGAAAGTCATTAGATGTGATAATCGGACAAAGTTTAAGAATAGAGTTATGGATGATTTCTGCAAACAAAAAGGTATTAGGAGAGAATTTAGTGTTGCTAGAACTCCACAACAGAATGGTGTTGTTGAGAGGAAGAATAGAACACTAATTGAAGCTGCTAGAACTATGTTAGCTGATTCTAAGCTACCTATAACTTTTTGGGCTGAAGCAGTGGACACTGCTTGTTATGTCCAAAATAGAGTTTTAGTTATACAGCCTCACAATAAGACATCATATGAACTTTTTAGAGGTAGAACTCCTGCAATAGGATTTCTTAGACCTTTTGGATGTCATGTGACAATTCTCAATACCTTATACCATTTAGGAAAATTCGATGGTAAAGCAGATGAAGGTTTCTTTGTTGGATATTCTCTTAATAGCAAAGCATTTAGAGTATACAACACTAGAACTATGATTGTTGAGGAAAATCTACATGTGGAGTTTTTGGAAGATAAATCCAATGTAGAAGGTCAAGGACCAAAATGGCTATTTGATCTTGAAACTCTAACCAAATCAATGAATTATGTGCCTGTTGTTGCAAAAACTAATGATTTTTCAGGTTCACAAGCAACAGATGAGGCAAGGTTAGAAAAGGAGACAAACCAAGATCATGTTTGGATGCCAATATGGTTAAGTACAAGTGTGGAATCAACTTCAACAATTGGTGAATCTTCTTCTGGTAAAGCTAAAGAAGATGTTGAAGATGAAAGAAAAGAAGATGAAACAAAGGAACAAGAAAATAGTTCTGCTGTTGATAATGCTGCTAAAACAGACTCAACTAAAGAAGCAGACTTAACAAAGGAAGCAGAATTAACAAACAATGAGGTGGATTTGAGCAATCTCCCACCAAACTATCATGTTCCACTTACACCACAAACCAGAATTCACAAGGTCCACTCCCTAGAAAATGTGATAGGAGATGTACAATCAGGGGTGAAGACAAGACAACAACTGATGTCTTCAGACCAACAAGGGCTTCTTGATGCCCTTTATGCTTCAAAACAGCATGAGTTTTCAAACTCTTGCTTGTTTGTATGTTTTCTCTCACAAGCTGAACCAAAGAACATTCTGAAAGCCTTAGATGATTCAAGCTAGGTAGAAGCTATGCAAGAGGAGCTTCTTCAGTTCATGATTCAGAAAGTTTGGGTGCTAGTTGATTTACCTAAGGATGCAAAGGTAATTGGCACTAGATGGGTTTTCAAGAATAAAAGGGATGAAAGGGGAATAGTGATTAGGAATAAGGCTAGATTAGTAGCCCAAGGGTACATTCAACAAGAAGGTATAGACTATGATGAAGTTTTTGCTCCAGTAGCAAGACTTGAGGCAATTAGGATTTTCTTAGCTTATGCTTCATTTTTAGGCTTCACAGTTTACCAAATGGATGTCAAGAGTGCATTTCTATATGGCACAATTGAAGAAGAGGTGTATGTCTCACAACCTCCAGGGTTCATTGATCCTGACCATCCAGACAAAGTGAACAGAGTTGTTAAGGCTCTTTATGGCCTTCATCAGGCACCTAGAGCTTGGTATGAAACACTGGCTTCCTATTTAAAAGAGAATGGATTTCAAAGAGGAAAGATTGATCAGACACTTTTCATCAAACAGCACAAGAAGGATCTTCTGTTAGTGCAGGTGTATGTGGATGACATTATCTTTGGATCTACAAGGAAGGAGATGTGTTTGGAGTTTGAGAAGCTTATGCATGATAAGTTTCAGATGAGTTCCATGGGGGAACTTACATTCTTTTTGGGTTTGCAAGTTAAACAGTCATATGAAGGCATATTTATTAATCAAGATAAATATGTTGCTGAAATTCTTAGAAAGTTCAACTTTGCTGATTCAAAAATGGCAAGCACACCAATGGATTCTGAGAAACAACTTCCAAAAGATTTAGATGGAGAAAATGTGGATGTACACACATACAGATCTATGATAGGATCTTTGATGTATCTCACATCATCAAGACCTGACATCATGTTCTCTGTTTGTGCTTGTGCAAGATTTCAAGTAACTCCTAAGGTTTCTCATTTAACAGCAGTTAAGAGGATTTTTAGATATCTCAAGGGTCAACCTAAGTTGGGTCTATGGTATTCAAGGGAATCACCTTTTGATTTGGTAGCATTTTCGGATAGTGATTATGCTGGTGCTAGCTTGGACAGAAAGTCAACAACTGGAGGATGTCAATTCCTTGGGTGTAGACTTATCTCATGGCAGTGTAAGAAGCAAACAACTGTGGCTACTTCAACAACTGAAGCTGAATATGTAGCTGCTGCAAGTTGCTGTGCTCAAGTCTTGTGGCTTCAAAACCAACTTCTGGACTATGGGTACAATTTTATGAACACTGTTATTCATATTGATAATAGTAGTACAATTTGCATTATTAAAAATCCGGTACAACATTCTAAAACAAAACACATTGAAATTAGACATCATTTTATTAGAGATTGCAATGAGAAAAAGTTAATTCAAGTAATGAAAATTGCTTCAGAACATAATTTTGCAGATTTGCTAACAAAAGCTTTTGATGTTGGAAGGTTTCAGTACTTGGTAGCAAGTATTGGAATGCTTAATACTTCAATTTTTCAATCTATGTGTTTTTATATACCAGTGTGGTTAATTCTGGTGATTACTCAGTTAATTATGGTGGTTACTCAATTAAGTCTGGTAGTTAAATTTTTGTTTGTGTTGTTGTCTTTGTAAAATTGTACTAGCTATTACTTTAAAATTGTGTTATTTCATACAGTTAGTCATATGTTTATTCTAATATAAGACAAGTACTTTGTACATTGTTCTTTTGGTTTTAGACTAACAATTTCAGGTATGAACATTTGAGCACAAAGGAAGTTTTCAAGTGAAATGGAAGCAGCAGAATGTTATATCAGTTGCTTACATAACAGGTTTATGATGGACTGAGTTTGGGAATTCTTAACAAAGGTTTATACCTAAGTTCATTAATTCTTTAAAACTACTTTCTTGAAACCTGGTTATCATATTTCACATTGAATTGATGACTTAGTTGATCAGACAGTAACTGATTCAACTCACTTTCTATCATTTTATACTTTTAAGTATAATGAGCAAGTCTAAGGACATCTAATAGAAAGAACAACTAGTAAAAGTGAATCTAACACTTGTGTTAGAGGCAAGAATTGCTATGAGCTGGAAACCCTGTCAAGAAAGCCTTTTGAATAGGTTTATCTTTACACAGGCCGTTATTTATAACTGAAAACATTGGTTGTCACACAACCAGAGGTTGCTTTAAACCGAAATCTTGATTAAGTGTCTATTATACACTTAATCCCTTTAAAATGGTTGAAAGCAGTATGATTTTTCATAATAAAATCATATGCATACTGCTAAAAGTCAAAAAAATTCTTAAAAGGTTGTTTTGAAATAAAAAATGACTCAGAAAACCATCAAATGATGGATTATGAGTTATTGCCCTATGAATCACCTCTCATAGGAGTTAACACACCTAGAAGTGATGAGGGCAGCAAATTAAACTCTTAAGGAATTGATGGCTACATGTACAACATTGTCTGATAACAAGTTCTAAGTGATAGCTCAGATGATGGGGAGAGATACATTGTGAGAGATCTTTCAAACAGGGGAGGAAATGTTATTTGCATCTCAGGGGAGGAAACATCTCAGGGGAGGAAATAAAGTTGGAAGATTAACCAGTGAAAGGGAGGAAAAGACAAGAGCATACAAGATGATGAGGAAGTTGAAAATGACAAGAATAGAGCTGATTCTGGAGTATTATATATATTCAGAAGGGATGAAGCATTCCAAAGGAGAAAGTTCTATCTAGGTCAAACAAAGAAAGCTTTCAGTTTCAATTTTAGTTCACTACGTTTGTTCATCACTTGCAAAGGCATGCTGATAGATGATTTCACTTGTTGAAACAAGCATCCAAGATACACAGCACCATTGCCTCTTATAAATCCTCCATCCAAGGAAATTGCACCATCTTTTAGGTCATGTTTTAAAGCCTAAAGATATGTGAATTGATATTGTTGAAGTCAAAGATCAGAATGCAGATGAGTTACTGAGATAGATTTTAATCTTTCAGAATAGAAGAAAGTTCAGTCCAAGGGTCTGACTATGAAGTGTTTGAAAGATCTTCACAATCCATAATTTAATTCAGAAACATGTTGAAATGGATTCACATGTTTAGGGGAGGATTGTTGGGAATTAAATATTCTGAAGTTTAAGTATCGGGAAAATCTCTCAAGTGATTAAATCTGGTAGCAGTAGAGTTAAGTCTGGTGAGTTCCAAAGTTAAGTCTGCTGGTTATCTGCTGGTTAAGTCTGGTCATTGAAGTTAAGTCTGGTGGTTAAGTCAAGTGTTAATTCTGGTGACTATCAGAGTTAATTCTGGTTGATGAAGATATTAAGTCTGGTTGACTAAAAGTCAATAATACACGGTAGATAATATCTTACCCCATATGCTCAGTCTTTATCTTATACTCTCAGAACAAGTTGTAAACATAGATACATGTTGTATCTTAGTTACTGACACACATAAGATAAGCTAGCAAGTTGTTTGACAAGACTTAACATTATTGTAAAGATCTTTCTTATGTTATAAAAGAAAGATCTTAGACTAGAGATATAAGTGTGTGTTAAACTTATAGTGCAAAATATATCTCTCAAGAACATAGAACAAAAACAATATCACAAGATATAGAAACATAAGATTCAAGGTTGTAACCCTAGTGATAACTCAAGATCACTCGTATTATTATCTTAATAATATTGAATCGTTTGGTGTTAATCTTTCATTGTTCATTGTCATATAACAAACACAACTGTTCCATTTCCATAACCATAATAACCTTCTAAGTGTGATTAAGTAGATTCCGCATACTTAATCATATTCACTCAATATATCATATACACAAAGTACAAAAGGTTTAACCACCTTAACAGTGTATCGAATCCTAACAAAGAGTGCAAATGTTTGATAGATAAAGTAAAGAACATAATTTCTAGTTGAAAAAATAGCTGTCTATCCTATGTTGGGAGGTTACAGCTGATTGCATCAGTTCTTGAGTCTATTCATGTCTACTGGGCATCAGTATATTTGCTACCCAAAACCACCATTAAGGATATAAATACGCTTTTAAAAGGTTTCTTGTGGAATCATGGTGAAGAGTCCAAAGGAAAAGCAAAGGTTGCATGGAATCAGGTATGCAAACCAAAGGTACAAGGTGGGTTAGGGTTGAAAATTTTAGAAGTGTGGAATAAAGCTATGGTTGTTAACCACCTATGGCATGTGGCTTCTAAAAAAGGATTCTTTATGGGTGAAATGGATCAACATTGTAAAGCTTAAAGATAGGAGTGTATGGGTTGTAAATGAAGACATTAATGACAGTTGGGTTGGAGGAATATTTTGAAAATATGAGATGAGGTCAGAAACTATTGTGTCATGAAAATTGGTGATGGGTGTAATGTCTCTGTTTAGTATGACAATTGGAGCCAAATAGGAGCTTTACACTTCATCATTACTCACAGGGACATTTACAATGCAAGGCTGAGCACAAATACGGTGGTGAAAGATAGGAATTGGTGTTGGCCAGATGACTGGTATATCAAATACCCTGCATTAAATCAAATTCAAGAGTTAACTTTGGGTAATGGAAGGGATGAATTGGTATGGAAAAGAAAAAAAGGGAAGCTTAGGAAATTTTATGTAAAACAAACCTACCTTGATTTGCAGCCTGATGAAGATAATGTGATATGGAGCAAAATGGTATGGCTTTCTCAGAATATTCCTAAACATGCTATCATTTTATGGTTGGCAGTCCAAAATAGATTGATAACTCATGATAAACTAAAGAAATGGGGATCCTATGATATGATGGTATGTGCCCTATGCAATGAAGACATAGATTCACACCAACATCTGATTTTTTCCTACAAGTATGCAAATCAGTTCTGGAATAGAGTATGCCTAAATATTGGGCTGCATTGGGGTGAATGGGATTGGAATGACACAGTTAGAAAATTTGCAGTCATGGAGAATGAAAATACTATTACAAGCATCATTCGAAGACTTAGCATTGCAGCTAGTGTTTATCTAATATGGGGAGAAAGAAACTGTAGAATCTTTAAAGAAGAAAGAAGGAGTGTGGAGGAGTTGTTTGAACTGTTCTGTGATACCATTAAACTAAGATTAGCAAGCCTGAAATCTAAACCTTCTCTTGCAGTCATTAAAGCTCAGGAAGTGTGGAACATGTAGATGATTATAGGGGTTCATGATGTTAACAAGTAAGTCTTTTGGAAAGCCTAGATATGGTGTTGACAATTTGGGCTTGTATAAAGGGGTGTTTGGGATAGTAGTTGATTTTCATGTGTATGCTGCAGAATTGATATTTTACCATTACAGAGCTTCTCACAAGCTATTTGAAGCTCTGTATATCTATGTTTATTACATAAGATGGCCCTGTACCTTGGATTACCGGATACTTAGGTTTATAAGATCATGTTATTCTGTCTATAGGCCTTGGTGGAGGTAATAGCAGGTTAGTATGTTTCCTTGTAAATCTCAGTTCAAAGTGGTCCAAAAAGTGGGTTTCCTTAGTATGAAGGGTATAATGAACTTGTAGGGTTGTACATGTGATGGTTGGAATAGTGAGGGATGCAAGATGACCCTACTTGGTCCAATCAGTGTACCACCAAGGGGGTATGTAGATTCTCCCTCAAGGTGAGTGTTTCCAGGTCTTTGAAGCCTTTTGTAAAGAGGGAAATGTAGAAGATCTGGAAGAGCCCTTAACTGGAAGGTTGGGTTCCCAATGAAGCCATACATTGTCCCTACTTTGGCTGTTGTGGATGCTGGTTGAATGGCCTTGGTGGGGGGTGATATGGAAATGTAGTTGGATAGTTATGGTGCTTAAAAGGTGAATTCAGAATCCATTTGTATTATGTGAATGAGGATCTGATGTAATGTGTATCTCTTTGTTATCAGACATTAGTATTGTCTGAGTTAGTATGTAGTATCATCAGATAAGTGTTGTATGTTACATGTTTAGACTGACTAAGAGCATGTCCTAATTAGTAGTATGTCTTGATAAGTTGTACTATGTTTTGAAGTTTAATATATATTTCATCTTTGCAACAAAAAAAAGGTTCGATGAGGCAATCGTGAGAGCACACTCTTTTTTTTAACGACAAGTATATATGCATATACATGTATATATAAAAAAACAACTAGCAAGAAGTTAGAAAAATTATAATTGTGTTTTTAGCCGATCATGTCAAGCTAAATATATAGAACTTCTACTTTGTAGCCAAGAAAATGAATTAAGTCTAATGCTATCAAACAAGTCATATTTTCTCAATTTTTGAGAATTGAATGTAACCTGATTTCAAAATTTCCAGATAGTCCACCAAGTAGCTGCAATGATCACCTGGATACGGTCTTCTTATACTTTGATAACCACATATTATCTATCCATGTAGTCCAATTTAACGATGAAATAAGGTTCGGGAAATGCAAGTCACACCAAACAACGATTAACCGCCTAATACCTGATGCCACTTCACACATATAAAATAAATGATCATTTGATTTCATACCGTTCGAGCATAGAGGGCACATTATAGATTGAATATCCAATCCTCGTTTCGAGAGATTTAATCGGAGAGGGAGACGATCCAACCAGAGTCTCCATAGGAAAATGTTCACCTTTCTAGGAATACATTTGCGCCAGATTGTAGGAGAATCAAGCGTCATCCAATGCTCCAACGCAACTCATCTTGGCCTTCAAAAGTCGCTACCTGCTCCAACTCAGTCGTCAAACATGCTAAGGAATCAAGATTTTGGCCTAAGATAATTGGACTTATCCATTTCAACTTCCATTCACCATTTACAAACCGATCAATAACCATACAATTAGGTTCAGGATTCAAACTAAATAATCTATTATAATGATAAGCAAATGGTGTATCACCACTCTAGTTGTCCTTCCAAAACCGTACGTTCGTACCATAGCCCAGTTTATAACGTAAGATATGTTTTGGAAAAATGTCACTTAAGTGTAGTTGGTTAATGGAACCAACGACTTTTGACCAAACACCATTACTTATACATTTATTTTGATCCAAACCTGCTTCCTCCCCATGTATAGCTTTGATAACTTGAGCCCATAACGAATTCGAGTTAGTAGCTAGCCTCCACCGCCATTTCTGGAGAAGAGCAATGTTGAAAGCCTTCAAACTTCCAATGCCCAGCCCCTATTTTTTAAGATAAGCTAACACAGTTTCTCACTTGGTCCAAATCATCATTTTCGAATCTGGTACCCAACCCCAAAAAAATGGGCAAATGGCACAAAAAGGCATCAAAGTTAGGGTCCATTTCCAATCAAGGTATCCAACTTTTTTTCTTGCATAAAAAGGTTCCCAACTTTTTTTTTTGGCAGATTAGGGTTTTTTACTAACGGGCGTTAACTCAGTTCGTTAGTAAGTTACATGTTTGGTCCTCGAGGTCGTTAACTCAGTTCATGCAACATCCAAAAACAATTTCGAATTTTTTTTTTTACATGTTTGGTCCTCGAATTCTTATACTCATTTCATGCAACATCCAAAAAAAAAATCGAAAAATATTTTAAAAAAAATTATCAAAAAAATATTTTCTTAAAATATTTATATATTACTTTTTAAATTACTTTTTTTTTTCGAAAAATATTTCGAAAATTAAAAAAAAAATTAAAAAAAATTAAAAAATATTTTCTGAAAAAATATTCGAAAAAAAATTTCGAAAAAATTAAAAATTTTCTAAAATAAAAAAAATTAAAAAAGTTCGAAATTTTTTTTTAAAAAAAATTTTCGAAAAAATTAAAAAAAAAAATTCGAAAAAAATTTCGAAAAATAATTGAAAAAATATTTGAAAAAAAAAGTTCAAAATTATTATTTTTAATTACTTTTTTTTAAAAAAAATTAAAAATATTTTGCGAAAGTAATATTTTTAATTTTTTTGAAATATTTTTTTTATTTTTTTTAAAAAAATTAAAAATATTTTCGAAAAAATATTTAAAATATATATATATATATATATATATATATATATATATATATATATATATATATATATATATATATATATATATTTTCGAAAAAATTAAAAATATTTTCGAAAAAATACTTTTTTTTTAAAAAAAATTTCGAACTTTTTTTTTTAATTTTTTTTTTTTCAAATATTTTTCGAAAATATTTTTTCGAAATATTTTTCGAAAATTTTTTTTTCGAAATATTTTTTTTTTAATTTTTTCGAACAAAGTTTTTATTTTTTTAAAAAAAAAATCGAACTTTTTTTAAACTTTTTTTTTTTAATTTTCGAAAATATTTTTAATTTTTTCGAAAATATTTTTTTCGAAATATTTTTTCGAAAATATTTTTAATTTTTTCGAAATATTTTTTAATTTTTTTTAAATATTTTTCTAAAAAAAAAGTAATTTAAAAAGTAATATATAAATATTTTAAGAAAATATTTTTTTGATAATTTTTTTTTAAATATTTTTCGATTTTTTTTTTTTTTTTTTTTTTTTTTTTTTTTTTTTTATGTTGCATGAAATGAGTATAAGAATTCAAGGACCAAACATATAAAAAAAAAATTTTGAAATTGTTTTTGGATGTTGCATGAACTGAGTTAACGACCTCGAGGACCAAACATGTAACTTACTAACGAACTGAGTTAACGCCCGTTAGTAAAAAACCCAAATCCGCCAAAAAAAAAAGTTGGGAACCTTTTTATTCAAGAAAAAAAGTTGGATACCTTGATTGAAAATGAACCCTAACTTTGATGCCTTTTTGTGCCATTTGCCCCAAAAAAATTGGCTCGTAACCTTTCAATATCCGATAGAATACTCTCTGTAACTTTAAAAAACGACATGTAATAAATCCTGACGCTCCTCTAAACCGGCTTAACAAGAGTTAGTCGACCTCCTATTGAGAGTAATTTGACCTTCCATTTAGATAGCTGGGATTTGAATTTCTCAATGAATCCTTGCCAGTGAGTTAAACGACTCAAGCCATTGGATCCAATTGGAAGTCCAAGATATGTGAATGGAAGGGATCTTGACACGCAACCAGTTAACTGTGCCATATCCCCAACCTCTTCATTGGAGACCCCAATACCATATATGTTTGATTTATTGATATTAATGCGTAGACCTGATGCTAAGTAGAAAACATTTAGAACACGAAGAATATTATCCATTTGAACCCGGTTCTAGTCGGTCACTAACATAACGTCATCCGCATAGAAAGAATGTGAGACCTGAATACTTAGATTACCGACCTGAACCCCACGAATTAGATTATTATGCAAGGTATCGTTTAGCGCGATGTGGAGACCCTCCATAATAAGGATGAAGAGAAAAGGAGACAATGGATCTCCTTGACGAAGACCTCTTTTTAAAGAGAATTCCGATGTTTGACTACCATTTATAAGAATAGACGTTCGGGCAGATTTTAAGCACTCGAAAATCCAACCATGCTACTTCTGGCCGAACCCACATTTCTCAAGAATATAATCCAAGTACTTCCAATCTACGGAGTCATACACCTTTTCGAAATCGACTTTAAAGATCATTAGTTTTTTTTTTCGTTGTTTAAACTAATCAATCGTCTTACTTAACATCAAAGGACCATCAAGTATTTTTCGACCTGAAATAAACGCCGATTGTTCTTGACTTAAGAGATTACTGATCACAGAGGCTAGCCGAATTGAAAGAATTTTTTTTATGATCATGTAATGTAAGCCAAATAAAGATATAGGTCGAGAACCTTTAACAAAATACGGATTACATACCTTGGGGATAAGAGTTATAAAAGCGGAATTAGTACCTGGTGGTTTTTGAAGATGAAAAAATTCTGAGACAAAGAACTTCACATCACCTTTAAAAATATCTCAATATCGCTTCAGGAAAAGAAAGGTAAAACCATCCGAACCCGTGGCTTTTTCGTTACCACAATCCCAAACCGCCTTTCTAATTTCGTCACTCGAAACCGATTTCTCGAGATAAATCCTATCTGCCATACTTAGAGATGCAAAACACAAATGAGGAGTATAGTTTACCTGAGGAACATATGATTAAAACTTATCTTTGTAGAACTGAAGAAATGCCTCTTTCACATGAACCGGGTTCGATTTATCCATTCACCATTTAGCATGACTCCCTGAACAATTTGTTTACTTCTCTTTTGTTTGAGCAAACCATGGAATAATTTAGTATTCTCATCGCCTTTCACATCCCATTTAAGCCGAGCCTTTTAGATAAGATCTAAAGATTCAAATCGATTAATATCGTTAAGTTGATGAAGAATCTGAATTCACTCCTCTTTTTCTTCATCCAATGCTCCTGATTAATCTATTTTTAATTCAAGGTCTACCAACTTGCTAGTGAGTTCACGTTTACGAGACCCTTCAACCTTCTTATTTTCAACTGCCAACTTTTTAGACGATTTTTGATGAATTTAGCTTATGATGCAAAAACACAGTATGACCTACTTCACCATTTGAACAATCTTCATAGGCTTTTTTGATCACCTCATCATTATCTTTCCTTTGTAACCACGAGGAGAAGAATTTAAACGGAGTTGGACCGTAATATGTCTTTAAAGAATGCAACAATACTGGGTTATGATCGGACCATAAGCGGTCCAAGACTAATGCCATCAAATCGTTATTATCATCTAACACATCTTCCAATATCAAAAAAACGATCAAGCTTACTCATTTTTGTGCCACCCTTATTCATCTATTTAAAAGATTGAGCTTCCGTGCTAGAAAACACAGAACCAAATCGCTCTCCTTCATTCCGAACTATTTAAATCACCGAAAATAACATACCTGCCACTTTGGTTCTTAATAAAATGAAGAAGCTTGTTCCATAAGGTATTTTTTGCCACCGAATCTTGCGGACCATACACATTTTCCATATAATATGTTTCCGATGCATTTACCCACTTGCCTTGAACACTAATGTAGTTTTCATCACACCAAATCTCTTTTTTTACAAATGAAGCCGGATCCTATATTGAGATTAAACCCCTCGAAAAACCTCTAGCCATACTACAAGCTTAATTAAATGAAAATTTTCCCCACATCGATTTTAATTGGAATAATTCTAATCGTGTCATTTTAGATTCTTCCACGCCAAGGAAACTAATCTAATGTTTAAAGCACAATTCTTTGATCCACATCCGTTTCCTTCGTTTCTTGGTACCATAAATATTAATTGATAAAATATTCATCTATCAAATATGGCCACCCCTGATTCATTCATCATATGTTTGAGAGTTTTTCGACAACCCCTAACATCGTACCCCAACTTCCCCCAAACTTAAATCAAACGGTTTATTTCATAAAGTAACGATGTCCCTTTGAAATCCTTCTTGTGATATCTAGCAAAAGAAGTATAACAATTACTAATTGTTGGGGAAGATGGAACCTGTTGCTTCTATTTAGATTGCATTTTAAGAAATTCAAAGCCGGGTGGACAACTGGTATCCGATTGAATTGCATCACCATTTGAGTCTTCATGTTTCTGATTTTCATCTTCAATCTGGTCATGAGTAACGACATGATCCTGTTGGTTAACCATATCTTTATCATCCTTAACGACATGTTCATGTTGATCATGAGAACCGACATGTTCCTGTTGGTTAACAGTAGTTGTATCATCCTTACTAATCATATCATTTTCATGGTCACTGATTATCACATTATCACACTCTCATGCGTGAATAGCGTTAATAGGGGAACCTCTCACGAATGAATGTCTTATGCTCGAGTTTGGATGGTAGTTGTAGAAGCAAATGAGGGTGGGTGTTTCTTTTTTTTTTGTGAGTATGTACATTTGGGTGTCATTCTCGCTTCAATGAAACGGTTTTTCCATTCAGTGGTTCATCAGGTAATCCTAACATTAGCACTTTGGAGCTTACTAGTTTTCTTCCTGATGTTCCCCAATCACCAAACTTTCATGCCTTGAAGAAAAATATAGCACCCAAGATACAACCAACCTCGGGCCCAACACCCTGTTCACTATGCAGGCCATCTTCTACTGATCAAAATCATACATCTCAGGCCCACACACCTAACCCCATTACGGCCCAACATTCTCTTCTTGTCCAAGATACAATTTCGGCCAATGATCAGGACCACATCCCGGCACATGATTCATATCAGACCCAAAGCTCTAATACCATGTAACAATATTATTCAAATGACCTCATAAAACAATGAGGAGAGAATCCGTTTCTAAAGAGATAATACAACTGTATTTACAAATATCACTCCTATGATTAAGGAGATTCATTTAACTAATGTACCTATATTAAGGAAACAAATAAATACAAATAAATACAATTGATGTTGTAGTGATCCGTTAACAGACAATAATAAAAAGACATGGGTGAATTAGTGAGAGTTCGTGGTCAAACGCTCTAAAACGCGTGACATCATCATGTGGTACTCAGGTGGCAAGTGAGACATTCTGCTCACCCATTAGGCATACCTTCCGCTCTACATTTGCCTAACTTGAGTGGTGGAACCAACGTTAGTGAAGCATGTTTTTTTTACCTTTTTTATGTTTGTGTTTTATATTGAGTTTAAAAAGAAGTGGATATTGTGAAACAAAAGTGAAGTTGATTAACGAGTAAACATCGAGTAAAAACAACAAGTAGTATAATAATAATGCCATATTCACAAAATATAACAATTGAATACACTAAAAGGATTATCATCATTTGTTCTTTTGTTAAGGTAACTAAAATGTTTTATAGGAAAGAGTCACTTACATATATATCGACTAAAACTTGCATATTTTTCATATTTATACAAAAATGCTTAAGTACTATTATACATTATTAATTGAAATTTTGTATTTTGAAAAAAATATGCAAATGTTAATGTTTTAGTGATTAGATATGCAACTCCCATTATAGGAAACATGAAGATACCACATGCTCAATTAGGACTAACTTTTCTATAAGAATAGTGTGACTATTCTTTAAGAAGATTGATAACTTAAAGGTAGTTTGTTTCAACTTCATAACAGAAGGATGAAATAAATAATAACAACCATAACTGAGTTTTGAAGTCAATGAATTTCTTGGTATATGAATATGCACATGAAAGACCATAATTGGTGAGTTGTGTTAGGTATAAAACTTTCACAGTTAAAATCTCTTAGGGGCTTGATTGATCTTCATTGGTCCATGGCATTTATGCAATATTTGAAAGTTTATCTATTATTACATTTGACCACATCTTGATGTAGAAACATTGATGCAATTTAAAATGATTGCAAAGGAAAAGGTTTGAAGGATATGCTTAGGCTGCCTGTATCAAGACCGTGAGCCACTTGTGAGCAACCAAACCCATGCGTGAAGCCCCTACGCACACACCCACTCACGTGTGAACTCACACAAATCCGGGTCACAATGGTTAGTGACCAACTTTTCGGTTTGTGTGAAAGTTTACATTATTTATTTGATTTGTGAGTGTGTGTGGAGATATTTAGTGAGGTATATTTGTATAAAGTGGGTATTTAATTGAAAGATAAGTGTGATGTGATTGATAAGAGTGAATGCTGAGTGGGAGTGTGAGTGAAAAGTTGGGGAGAGAAAGCTGATGTATTACTGAGGTGAAAGCTGAGTTAGTGTGTTTTGGTGTGACAGATAAGAGTAGTCTTAGGTGCTGTTTGTTATATGGGTGCGGATTTAAAGGAATTATTTCATTGCTAAAATTGATTGTTTGATATGGAGGTGTCGAATCAAAAAAAGAAATCATTGTAATATATTCATTCCCCATCAAAATGGTAGGATTGAGTTGATTCCCCCCTGACAATCTCAGATGGTCCCACTTTCCACTTTCTAATTTGTACTTTTTGATTTGTTTAATATTATTTTTTTTCGTATATTGTCATTTTCAAAGAAACATGTGGCTTTTAATTTTTTTTATTTATTTTCTCTGTTTTTTAAGCAATATATATCTTTATAACTCAATTTATATAAATAAAATATTTTTAAATAAGGTAAAAGCTACAAATACACTATATACTCTCCCACATAACTCATTATACTTCACCAACTTTTTAATGTGTCATTATGCTTCATTTATATGTGTAACGTTAGTCCTTTAGCCAAACAACGTTTGCAACGTTAGTCATTTATACTAACGATCGTTAGTCCTTAACACGTTTTCGTTCATTTTTACACGTTTTCGCCCGTTTTCATACATTTTTGTCCCTTTTCGTCAGTTTTTATACGTTTTTGTCCATTTTTATACGTTTTCGTCCGTGTTTACACGTTTTCTTACATTTTACACGTTTTCGTCCGTTTTTACACGTTTTCGTCCATTTTAGTCCGTTTCTATACGTTTTTGTCCGTTTTCATCCGTTTCTAGCCATTTTGTCTGTTTTTAGACGTTTTCGTCCGTTCTCATACTATTTTGTTAGGTCACCCTAATGATATCAACACAAGTATATAAGTAAGATAGAGATGGGAGAAAGAGATAAGGTAGGTCGATTATAACACAAGAAAGAATGACAAAGGTTTGCTTGCATATATGAAATAACCAACAATAGAAATACGTATTTACAAGGGTATTTATAGGAGAGCTATCTTGGGCATCTCCTTGTAACATATTTCTTGAAGTATTAAGCAAAGGGCTCGGCCCATGGGCCTTCTACAAGGGCCGACCATATAACAAACATAAAGTCCATAATAAACTAAGAAACCTATTACATAGTATAATGACCAAGACTTGATAATATTAGACGTATTCCCAACAATCTCCCCCTAAGGGTTGGTCATCAAAGGTTGCTTGACGTCTTCATTCCTTTCTATTACTTTGACTTTCTCGGCTTTAGACGTCTTCAAAAACTTTAAGTCTTTGTTCTTTGTTCTTGGTTCTTTGTTCTTTGTTGTTGTAGTGATCAAGTGATGGTATTCTCTGCCTTTCATCAATGTCTTTGTCTTTGGTGTCTTTATGTCTTTCCAACATGCTCACACGTCCCTTGACTTTGAATCTTCATGCTTAAATGGTTCTCTTTTCTTTACTATTGATCTTTGTCTTTCAACTTTGTAGATTCTTTTACGTGACGTATAATCCTTTTTTTAATTTTGCTTTGCTTTGATCTTTGTGAGAACTTTCGTTGTGATGTTAGTATGAGCATGTGGAAACTGATGTAGTGTTGATGATGGTAATGGCGGTGGTGGAACTCCCGGTCTCCATAAGTACCTGCATGAAAACAGTTAGCAATAAAGCATCCGGCACTTACAGGTGATCTTCGTCCCAAACCGGCTATCTTTTATTTCTCTATCACACAAGTCAACCACTTGTGAATGGTCAACCGTAATAAATGATAAAAGACAAACAACCTCAGGACGAATGCGTTGTGTGTAGTGTGAAACCAGGCAAGTGATCACCCGGATCGTTTCCCAACGAGATGTGAATGGAAAACTGTGAAAAGCTAGGATTAGAGTGACTGATGATTTAGATTGCTTTTGATTTTGCTTTATTTAACAATTCTAAATAACAAATTAAAACAGATATTCACAATAAAATTAAACGCGAATAAAATTAAACTAAAATGCGTAACGAAAAAACTAAAATGGGACAAAAACTGAAATTTATAAAATTTAAAACCTAAAAATGTAAAATTACTTAAAACTTATTTAAAAATTTAAATTATATTTTTTATATTTTTTATTTAATTATTATTAATTATTTATTATTTAATTATTAATTAAACTAATTTAAATTATAAAAAATACTAAATGGACAAAGAAAAATCTAAAACTTTTTCTAAAAATATTACTAAGTAAATAAAAGCTAAGAAAATTATAAAAATGAAAATTACTTAATTAAAATTTAAAAAGATAAATTCTATTAAATAGAAGCTATCACTTTATTTCTATTTTTGATTTTCTTAAGGAATAAAAATATTTTTATATTTTTCCTAGATTAAAAATGACAAAAGAAAATTATGAAAATTAGATTTATATTTTCTGATTATTTTTCTATTTATTATGATTTAATTACTATTTTAAACTAATTAAAAGATTAAAAATATTAAAACTATTAATAAAAATCTGAAACTTTTTTCTAAAATACTTTATAACATTACTGAGCTATGAAAACTATAGTGGTGGCAGCAGCTTATTGGAATAAGCTACAATAAGCTAAACTAGTTCGGATGGCTTATTTGACAAAACAAGGTTAAATACATATGGGTTGCAAACTATGACAGAACTGGTGCTCCAGAGCATATGGGAAGGAAGTGTGGTGTGTGCGCATGTTATACTAGCGAGAGGTCCAGTGTTCGAATCCCACACCCCACACTTTTTGCAATTATTTTATTTTTAATTTTTCTTTTTACAGATTAACTTTTTAACTAAATATAACAAACTTTTAAAAAGACAACTTTTCTATTTTAAGCTAAATAAGCTACAAAGTACCAGCTTAATCACACAGTAGGCTTTTTAAATTTATTTAGACTTGGATTTTTTTTAATTTAAGCTAGGGCTGATTTTTAAGCTATGAGCTTGTGGTAAAAGCTGAAATACACTAAAGTTACTATAATTAAGCTAATAGAATCAAGATAAGCTCAGGTAAAGAGCTGTAAAGCTCTTAATAAGCCATTGGCTTATTTGAGTCTGCTGATGTGCAGGCCTGCACAGGGCAAAAATGCCCAAGTTGCAGGGGTATTTTGGGGACTTAAATGACTTCTAAAAATCAAACAAAAAATTATGAAAGTAGATAAGCTGGGTGGGTATCTAAGTCTAGGAGGAAAGCTTATAAGAGCTTATGAGGAGAAAGATAAAAAATAAGCTAAGTCTGCAAAAAAACACAAAAACTGATATATTAGAACTGAGTATGCAGTTTTCAAAGAAACTTGTGCTAGGCTTAGAGTGACTTAACAAGGACTTGGATACTCACAATATGGTTCAATTGAAGTGCAAAGGTGGCAAGGTTTATGGCCAAAACAGCTTGTAGCTGCTATTGGCTTGTTTGACTGTTTTGTTGACTGAGATTCACAAGAACCATGTAAAAATGCATAAGCAACTAATCTGGCTATCTAGAACTTAATTTTAGCTTATTATGGCTTAATGAAGCTTGTTTGAACTTGGTTTAAGTGCAAATGTACAGTGATTATGGGTTTTTACCCCGATTGACCACTGAACCAAACACTCCTTTATGATGTCTCTGTGGTGAATTTTCAAAGGAAAACAATATTTTAAGCTAAGATTTCTAATAGACTTACTTTAACTAACTTATTTGAGTACTGATTAGCAACTTTTAACACAAATTTAAGCTAACAAATAAGCTATGCTATTATTGACTGTTTTTGACTTTTTTAGATTTTTAAGTGAAACTGAATGAAATGCTAATTAAGACTTAATGAACTGATGAACTATGATCACTAGTAACTGATAAGCTAAGAATAATAACAAGAAGCTAGTAATAAGCACTATAATAGTAATATTGAAATTAAGCAAGAACTTATGAAAACTCTTACAATCGAATTGCACTTGAAATATGGAACAAAGGACCAAGAACTTTCCTATGGGTTCTCCACAGAACCTCTAAACCATAAGCTTCCAGAAATTCAGCTTGTTCAATCCAGAGTAGCTTATTTGACCTCCATTGACTTTCGTTGACTTTGCTTCGAAATTGAAATCAAGAACTAATTAGTGCTATATAAACTTACATTAAGCTACTATGAGCTTATGTCAGCTTATAGTATAGGATTTTGGAGTTTATTATGATGAACTTAAATGAGCTTAAGCTTATACGATTACCACATTTTTAGAAACTTAATTATAACTTAATCTTGAGTACAAATAACTTTAAATTGAGAAAAAGTAACTGAAACAAAGCTTGTATTAAAGACTTGAATTGAAAATTACAATAATTAGAACACTGATAAAGAAAAAAAGATTAAGCTAGTTAACTACTTGCTCTCTTGGCTTACAAAGCTATTCTATTTATACAAAACTAACTGGGATCTTCATGTCGACATCCTCTGAATCTTTTAGCACCCTTGGATTACTTCAATTCGATCTCAGCCCTTGATTTCACTTTTTTGGCGCCAAAATTGATAATAGTGGGTTGAGCAGGTTTTAGCATTAATTGCAAATCAGGGAGGTGGAGAAGAAGCTTTAAAAGCTTTTGGCTTTGTTAGGTGAGTGGGATTGGATGGGGAGTGGTTTAGCAGAGAAACCATGGGCAGGGTGGTTTGGCGGGTTTTAGAGGTTAGGGAAGAGTTTGACCGAAGTCAACTGGTATTTAAATACCAGGTTGGGTCGGGTTGGGTTTTAAGGGAGTTGGGCTTGTTGGGCTGGGTTTAGATAATTAGGATAGGGATGGGTTGGGTTGGTTAGGATGGGTTGTTTTATTTTATTTTGGATCTGGTTTTATTTTGTAGCTAAAATATCACAAGGACCAAAAGTGTAATATTCTGAAACTTTGAGGACCAAACTTGCACATCTTCCAAAATTATCACAAGGGTATTTCCTGCCAAGTTTAAATAGTACAAGGGTTATAAAATATAATTTTCCATTTTAAAAAACACCCGGGGACTAATTTTGACATTTTCCAAACTTGAGGGACCAAACTTGTAATTTTATGAAACTTTGCACCAAAGGACTTATTTTGTAATTTTATGATTCTTAAAGGACCTTTGATGACTTTTTCTGTTTTAGAATAATCAGGGACTAGTTTTGACAACTTTTGAAAGTTGAGGGACTGAAACTGCCAATTATGCAAACTTTGTTCGTTTTTCACTTGTTTTTAAACATTTTGCATCTGAAACATATAAAACACAATTCTGGGATAATTTCAGTATTATGATGCATTTCTGAGTGTTTTTGAGAGTTTTGGCAGCTCAGATTAGGTAAAAATGATGAGTATTTAGACACTCATCAATAAAGCATCCGGCACTTACAGGTTCGAACTTCGAGATCGTTAATAGCATAGTGTGAAAACTTTCTCTAATCCTTGCCAAGGTCGTTCCTGAATCGGATGCCCCCAAGACGGCTTACACAGATACACCGAAGTGTATCAACGATTCAGATGAGCCGCTGAAGTATACCGAAGTATCACTCCACGACTGTAGACCGTTTGAAACCACCGGGAACATTAAGCGTAAT
Source organism: Artemisia tridentata subsp. tridentata (assembly GCA_021014915.2). NCBI lineage: Eukaryota > Viridiplantae > Streptophyta > Magnoliopsida > Asterales > Asteraceae > Artemisia > Artemisia tridentata. The sequence goes on along the minus strand of CP139504.1, from coordinate 160,803,063 downwards.
CCTTAAGGAATTACCAAAGTGACCTGCTGTCAAGGCTGTTTTATGTTGACCCTGGTAGGAATTTCCATTCAATCACTGAGAATCATAATTGTGAATTCCCTCATGAATGTTCTTGGCAGATTACTAAGATCTGCGTAGGAATCTTGTTATTTACAACTGGTGTCCTTAACGTTGAACAACCAGTGTAGGAATATTAAGTGTTCCTAAGAGATCTTTTGATGAATCTCGCGGATCTAGACTCGATTTAGTGTGCTTTAATATTAAGTCGTCGGAGGCATGGAGCAGATTGCCTCCTTTTCAATATCAACACATTACGGAGTGAAAGGTCGATATATTAGGAAGGGTTCTCTATGAGAAATGAAACAAGCACCTTTTGAGAGATACTTGAGTGGTTAAAAGGTTAAGTGCAGTGCGTCACTGGGTCCATGACGTCTTTGTCTTCAATACCGGTGTCACTTTAGTAATATCTAGTAGCATATGAATTGAACCCGGTTTCTGCCCTAAGGTTGATCATTTGGAGGGCTATTTCTTTTCACCCTTTCATTTACTTTTCTTTTTAATTCTTCAACCCCTTCTTTCTCCTTTCATTTCTTTACTCCTTTTTTAAATCATACCTAAGGACTTCTAGTGCTAAACTATTGGTATTGTCCTTGGGTAGATCCTTCCACATTAGTTACCATATTTTAATCACTTTTGTTTTTCTCCCCCTAAAAGATAGCACATTGATGTTGTTTTTGGAAAACATTTGATTAAAATATGCTTTTTGAGGTTTACGGGAAGAATCCAACAAGAACTTTTCATATCGAACAAAGATTGTTTCAAATACTCCCCCTCAATAAGTGAAATAACTTTTTGAGGTTTTGATTACGAGAGGGAATACTTGTTCTTTTGAGCAGAATTATGAAAAACTTCAAAAATTTGATTAATTCTACTCAAAAGTAAGAAGCTTTCACTCCTTATATTAGGATTGAGGCACTGAAGCGTAACTCAGGGTCCTTTCTTTACAAAGTACGGGTTGTGCACTGTTATATGTGCACAAGCCATTGTTTTAATACAAAATTTGTTTTCTTTAACAAAATACTCCCCCTCAAATAATGAGGTTTATTCGAGACATAGTCTTCTTGAGCATAATTTTGAATCGTATTTAAAAATACTTTTTGAAAATTCATGAGATGATTCTGGTCAAGATTTTAGAAAACACAATCAAGTATTATACAACAAAGAATGCTTGAATATCAGATTAGACAACAACCTCGGGAACCAATTTAAGCATGGCGCCAACGGGTTTACCAAAATTTAAAATCCATTTGTAGGTTGTGTTAATCCAATCAAAAGATGTTGACTTCCAACAAGGACTGAAAAACTTTGTTTCATTTTGAAATGACACACGTGGAATCAATGGAAATTTAAAACTCTTTTTCTGTTGAAAGTTGTTTGAGAAACCCGGTGTCTCTCTTTGAGTTTTAAAATCTGAAGAAGAATATTTTCATCTAGAGTTGAACCTCATGGGTTCTTTTTGAAGGTTTATTTTTGTGATAAATGGAAATCTTCCGGTATTTTGAGTGTTCAAAGCAGAGTCATTCTCATATTGCAATGAAAGTATTCCATATTTTGAAAATTTGAAAGGTTTTGAACGACTATGCTTTGGTCTCCACACTTGCTTTACCGGTGTAAAACGAGAGTGTAGAGTTTGAAAAACACGTTTCTCATCATTTGAATCCTTTTTCAAGTTTGGCCGTCTGACACATATAGCCCTTTGACCTTTCTCATTTGAGCCATAAGACCTCAAACACCGTACGATAATATCTAGTTATTTTATACTTTGAAAAAACACTCACGAGAGATTGGTGAAGCAAAGATCATGAGCATCACAAGATTTCAACGATTTGAAAATACGCAACTACATGAACGAAATAGTTTTGTAACAGTTGACCATTTTTCTCCCCCTCAAAATATGTTCCATAAGAAATATTTTGACAATTGTTGAAATTTTGACGAAACGTATTTTGACTTTAAATGGGATGACATATACTTGCACACAGAAAATGCATCAGGCACAAACAAGCATACATATGAATCAAAAAACTCATTCTAAATATTCCAAAGTGCTCAGAATTCTCAAATTAGCACACATGTTAGCATTATAATGCCTGAATATTTTACAAACAAACGCCCTAGTAGTAGCAGCAAAGACATCGACATCTTAAACCCTAAATCACTTGATTTCAAACCTATGTTGTTTCTAATCGTCCAAACACCCAATCGAGCATTCTTTAGTGTTCTCTAAAGCTATATGAACTGATTAATTAGACTAAAACACATCAAAAAGAAATGCCCCAATCGATAATTACATGAGCCCGAGTTTCTGATTATGCCTTTTTTACCATTGAAATCATTTGAAACATTTAGGGAACGATTAGACAACAACCATGAAGAAATTATAAACTCACAATTGTGAAAAAAAAATGAGGATCAAAAAATTGTTAGTCTGAATCGTTGAGGTTTTTTGATCATGTGTGATACTTTTGAGAACATTTGTGGAAATATTTATTAGTGTCACTAAGTGTAGAGTAAAATTTGACTGTTGACACTTGTAGTCCCTGAGCCCGTTTTATTTTCCATGCAAGGTCCTTTTACCAAAGTTTAAGAGTTTTGTGTAATTTACTCATTAAAGGTTAGTTACTTTTCCATTTGAAGTCCAAACATGGTTAATTGTCTGAATCGTTGAGGTTTTTGATCATGTGTGATACTTTTGAGAACATTTGTGGAAGTATTTATTAGTGTCACAAAGTTTAGAGTAAACTTTGACTGTGTGACACTTGCAGTCCCTGAGCCCGTTTGATTTTCCATGCAAGGTCCTTTTACCAAAGTTTAAGACTTTTGTGTAATTTACTCATTAAAGGTTAGTTACTTTTCCATTTGAAGTCCAAACATGGTTAATTAGGATCATTGCAGAAAAATTCTTTTCTCCACCACGAATTAGCATTTATTTTGTGAAACATTTTTACACATTTTAATTCGAGAGATCATGGAACTTTTGAAAACGAGTTTTTGATCCGAATGATGAAGAAACAATTTTTCTTGAAGACTTATGATAAGGTGTGTAAACTTCATGATGTTGTGAAAATTTTCTCCCCCTCAAAACATGTTCCATTTTGACAATGTAAAGTAAAATTTGTTTTAATGGAGAAACATAGTTTTGAAGATAAGAAGTTTGTACACGGAGAAAGAATATTTTTTTTTTTTTTTTTTTTTTTTTTTTTTTTTTTTTTTTTTTTGAAAGTTTTATATTTTTGTATTTTGTTTTTGATAAGATATTTATAAAATGTTTTGGTGTTTGACTTTCTCAGTTGTGTTTAATAAAGTATTTCAGATCATCTGGAGGTAAACACCGCATACCAATTTGGTGAACTAATTCCACAAATCTTGCATGGGGCAAGGCTTTGGTGAATAATTCCGCTAATTGGTATTCAGTACCCACAAAGTATAATTCAATTGTACCCTTTTTGTAAAACCCAAAAATTTAACATAACATGAATTGACAATAATGCCCTCAAGTTAAAATTTTAAGAACTTCAGAAAAATCACATAAGTAACATAAATTGTACTTAACCTAATGTAAGTTATATATTCCAAACTACCTAAAATTAAACTACTTAAGCTAATAGTTATATGTTAATTAAATTAAAAACATCCTAACCTATCTTATACACAAAAAAACGCCAACCACATGTACACTAACTAGGATTTGTGACTAAATTCATTTGGTAACAAGGCAACTTGATAAAGCCCACAATCTCTTCTAATCATAACCCATATTCGGTCCATCAAGCCCAAAAATTACCACTCGGTTTTCTTTTTTGTTATACCGAATATCACAAACACATCAAACCCTAAAACCCTAAAAACTAAAGTCCGGCTCTCTCTTGTGTCTCCTATTCTGTCGACTGCAGCAGCCTAAGGAAGCTTTGTGATTGTGTTCTTGTTAAATCCGTAGTAAGGTAATCTTATTCTCATGTTTTTCTATCAATTCGTGCCCTTGATCAAGCCCTAATCGACATTCTTGTGTTGTTTTCTTGTTTACTGCCATTCGATCCAAAAAAAAAAGGAGAAGAAACAAACCCTAATCCTCCTTTCACTAAAAGTCACGCTGCCTCTCTTGTTTCTCCTGTATTCGATCAGCAGCAGCAAAATCAAAGGAGTTTTGGTGCGTTCTTGATCTTGTTCTTTTCCAAGGTAATCTTATTTCCATCAAAGTCTATCCATTCAAATTTATAGGATCAAACCTAATCGTTCCTCTTGTTGTTTTGTTTCATTCGATCACCACAAAGAAGAAGAGGAGGAAAAAAAGAGGCGTGGTGAATTGATCTTGTGGTATTTTTGATTCTTCGTTTGGCCTTTGAGGGTAATTGCATCCTCCTTGTTAAATTCCTGTCATGATTCGATCCATTTTAATGTGTTTGTCAAAATATATAGTCACATAAATTATAAGAACCACATAAAATAATGAACTCACAAACCCTAAAACTAAAGTATATGAATCGAACATATGTGTATATGATGAAATTATTCGATTTGATTATGTTAAGACCTGTTAAAATTGACCTAGACATGATATGAACTCACCAATAATCATTTGGAGTCAAGGGTTAAAGATCGGAATGAAAAACCTAAGAGATTACATGATGTGATTAAAAACTGCTATTGATCTGAAATTTTGTTCGACTTTAATCGGCTGTAAATAAATGATATGAACTTGTATTTTGGTGTTTCTTGGGTTTAGAACTAAATTCAATGAAATAGCTACCTGGGAAAATTTATTTTGTAATTTTTGGAGGCCTGTAAGTCCACTTTTTGATTTTTGGAAAAACAAGTGTTAAATCGAATTCGTGTATCTGGAAAATTAGTTAGTGTTTATGATTTTTAATTTTCAAACCGTGTCGAATTAGGAGGTTTCCTTTGAACTGGGTAATAATTGATATGTCTATTAGTTACTGGAATTGTTCTAGATTTTTATAAATTTTATAGATGGGGTAAAGAATTAATTTATGTTCGGGTGTTTCATCAGATACGATTCTGGAACAGGTTAGGAAAATGGATTTTTCATCCATACCTATACTAGCTAATAAAAATCTGGAAAAATTAGGTAAAATACTAGGGACATTGAGGTATCCCTGTGAATTTTTTTACATTTTAATTCGAAGTTATATTATGATTTATAAATTATTTGAAACAGGTCCAGTTCATATATAAAACCTGATAAAGTGTAAAAAGATATTTAAAAGGTGTTAATAGTTTATGTTCTAATACTAAAGGGTCTAATTTGTTATTTTTCTAATACTAAAGGACTTAACTTGTAATAACCTGTAACATTACACTTTATACCCTAATATTATGATAATTGCATAATTGGTCCTTAGACTTATCATTTACTTAATAAACTTGTAAAACTACCATAATAACCTTAATTGTATGTTAATAACCTTATGAACCTTGAACTACTAAAATGGTCATCATAAGTACTTTAAGTTGATTAAACGGGAATGTGAATGACTGAAGTTACTTAAAATGGAAAGATAAAACCAAAATGAGTAATCTGAATTAAGAACCTATCGTAATTCCGTCTTCTACTCCTTTAGGTGTGAAGAAGGAGAGATCTTGACTCTTTTCCGTGTTTACTAATATTGTTGCTTGCTTGGTTAATAAGGTACAGATATTCTGCTCTTCTTGTAATGAGCCTTCGTTTCTCTTGATTCCTGATTTTGACTTCGTTTAGGATTTCCCCAAGCCATTGCTATGTTCCCTTGTTCTATGAACCTTGCTCTTGCTCCCGTGTATTGTGAAACCTTGATAAGATTCCCTTGACTTGAACCTTTACTTGAAACCTTGCCTTGAACCCTGTTACGTTTCCTTGATACTCGACATGACCTGATCATCACTTGGTAACCTGAATAATTAGGACCCTGGGATACTTGAAGGTTCATAGGATTTTATAACTACTTTTCTAAATTACATATGAGGAGGTTTGAAAATTGCTTTTAAAGACTTTTATTATGAAAACTGATTTAAAGACCACCTTATCTTAAAAGGATTACTTTTAATAAATTGACATGAACCTTCTGGTACGTGACCTTTCTGATATTGACTTCCTGATAGTGAACCCTGCACTGATCTCCTGTCTTGAACCCTGTTATGAAACTTGACCTGAACTACTTGATACCTGATCCTTGACACCTGAGACTTGATACTTGACCCTTGACCCACAGTTTGAGATTACGAGCCACCCACTAGGCATGAGGGTTTCATGTCCATGTCATTGATGCACCGGTGGCATGACTCTAGGGCAGGGGAGTGATGTCCTGTCCCGTCCCTGACCTGATTTATACTTGTTACGTAGAGGAAGACCCTGTGGCCTACTGGGGGCGTATGGATGCATCCTAGACTTGACCTGATTTGTTTGTATTACTTGTATTATCTGGTGACTGACGAGTGTGTGCGATACACGTCTTTCACAATCCTGGGAGCTAGCTACTCCAACCCTTGGAGGTATCCCCTCACCCTGTACCTAGTATGCTGAGGTCACCCCTCCATACACCCTGATATGTGATTTGATTTGATATGTACTGTTTCTAGGCTCGTAGAGGATTTCTGTTTTCCTGAACCCTTGTAACCTTATGACCTGAAACTTGACCTGACATTTGACCTGACTTGATTTGACTTGGGCGTGTGGTGGGTTATGGTTCTTTTATACTTAGTCATTATAACCATTTCTGGAAATATCTGTATAACTTTTCCATTTTCTTTTCTACTCCTGACACATTCTGAAATGTTTCACTTACTTCATTATCCTGTTATTACTGCTTTGTACCGTTATATCTGTTCACTGAGCTCTCGTAGCTCAGCCGCATTTCTTTTCCTGCGGCAGGTTTTAGTTGGAAGCCGGGTATGAGTGAAGGGACTTTTGGACTTAGAAGACCGTAATAGCTATTGAAGATGACTAGAAGATCCTTTATTTAGACTTAGAGACTTTGTATTGTAACCTTGTAGTTTCATATTTCCTTTGTAACCTTTGGAATTTATTGTATTATTTAGTCATATGCTTGTGTATACTTTGATACGTCACCATAGTGTAATACTTCTACCCTTATCGGGTTGGGGTGTTACAATTATGGTATCAGAGAACAGGCTGCGACTTGTAATACATTTACCCTTGACCTGTGAAGTCTGGACCATTAAGTTTCCACTGTAGGCGCTCATAAGACAACCGTTGAGGAATTACTTTAGGATCTCCCCATAGGAACTTAAGTATTACCGGTGAGGAATGGGTAGACTAGGACATCTATGTAAGTAGCATTGCTTCCGCATCACTCTGATTCGTGCCTTGCTTTTGGTTAAAGCTTGTTGAGATCACTTTTGGAGATTGAAAGCTTTTGCCTTGCACCACCTAAGTTTTGAAACTTAATAAATCTTGAAGCCATTGAAAATTTCATAGTAATTGCCTGACACTATTTGATCCTTACTTTCAGATTCCGACTCTGACCTCTGATCTTTTGTTAATCATTTCGATGCCTCCTGGGCACTTTGAGAATCTCCATGGCGAGTAGTTTGGCTTTCCCTCTTGATTTTGACACTTGATTTTGTTGACCTCCGAGACTGTAGAAGTACTAGGTGGATTAAGGTAGGTTGTTCTGCTTACGACTCGAGATAAAGTATGATCATCATGAAGGCATATTTATATGGTGCTAGTATTATGACGTCTGGCCAACGTGATAATACTTACACCATATAACGTGCCCTCATTGTGGACATAGGATATCTTGGGAAGTACCTAAGAAGTTTAGAATTTGATCTCCGTTGGATTATCCGTGATTAGTGAGATTTTAGGTTCATTCTACCTATGCGTATACTCTGCCCTTGTTCATTAGATGTCTGGACAAGTTTAGACTCTCATTTTGCGTTCTGTTGATTTCAGTTATAAATCTTGAACTCTTGTAGAGCCCTCTACTGTTGATACAATTCATTTGATCTGAAATCTTGTCCGTATTTCCATATGAACTCTTCTTTTTGGAAGAACCTCTTCGAGCGTGAGAATGTTAGAGACGATCTTTTGCGACTCACTGCGACTTCGTCTAACCTAGCGACTTCAATTTTCGAGGACGAAAATTTTTCTTTTAGAGGGGAAGAAGTTGTAAAACCCGAAAATTTAACATAACATGAATTGACAATAATGCCCTCAAGTTAAAATTTTAAGAACTTCAGAAAAATCACATAAGTAACATAAATTGTACTTAACCTAATGTAAGTTATATATTCCAAACTACCTAAAATTAAACTACTTAAGCTAATAGTTATATGTTAATTAAATTAAAAACATCCTAACCTATCTTATACACAAAAAAAGGCCAACCACATGTACACTAACTAGGATTTGTGACTAAATTCATTTGGTAACAAGGCAACTTGATAAAGCCCACAATCTCTTCTAATCATAACCCATATTCGGTCCATCAAGCCCAAAAATTACCACTCGGTTTTCTTTTTTGTTATACCGAATATCACAAACACATCAAACCCTAAAACCCTAAAAACTAAAGTCTGGCTCTCTCTTGTGTCTCCTATTCTGTCGACTGCAGCAGCCTAAGGAAGCTTTGTGATTGTGTTCTTGTTAAATCCGTAGTAAGGTAATCTTATTCTCATGTTTTTCTATCAATTCGTGCCCTTGATCAAGCCCTAATCGACATTCTTGTGTTGTTTTCTTGTTTACTGCCATTCGATCAAAAAAAAAAGGAGAAGAAACAAACCCTAATCCTCCTTTCACTAAAAGTCACGCTGCCTCTCTTGTTTCTCCTGTATTCGATCAGCAGCAGCAAAATCAAAGGAGTTTTGGTGCGTTCTTGATCTTGTTCTTGTCCAAGGTAATCTTATTTCCATCAAAGTCTATCCATTCAAATTTATAGGATCAAACCTAATCGTTCCTCTTGTTGTTTTGTTTCATTCGATCACCACAAAGAAGAAGAGGAGGAAAAAAAGAGGCGTGGTGAATTGATCTTGTGGTATTTTTGATTCTTCGTTTGGCCTTTGAGGGTAATTGCATCCTCCTTGTTAAATTCCTGTCATGATTCGATCCATTTTAATGTGTTTGTCAAAATATATAGTCACATAAATTATAAGAACCACATAAAATAATGAACTCACAAACCCTAAAACTAAAGTATATGAATCGAACATATGTGTATATGATGAAATTATTCGATTTGATTATGTTAAGACCTGTTAAAATTGACCTAGACATGATATGAACTCACCTATAATCATTTGGAGTCAAGGGTTAAAGATCGGAATGAAAAACCTAAGAGATTACATGATGTGATTAAAAACTGCTATTGATCTGAAATTTTGTTCGACTTTAATCGGCTGTAAATAAATGATATGAACGTGTATTTTGGTGTTTCTTGGGTCTAGAACTAAATTCAATGAAATAGCTACCTGGGAAAATTTATTTTGTAATTTTTGGAGGCCTGTAAGTCCACTTTTTGATTTTTGGAAAAACAAGTGTTAAATCGAATTCGTGTATCTGAAAAATTAGTCAGTGTTTATGATTTTTAATTTTCAAACCGTGTCGAATTAGGAGGTTTCCTTTGAAATGGGTAATAATTGATATGTCTATCAGTTACTGGAATTTTTCTAGATTTTTATAAATTTTATAGATGGGGTAAAGAATTAATTTATGTTCGGGTGTTTCATCAGATACGATTCTGGAACAGGTTAGGAAAATGGATTTTTCATCCGTACATATACTAGCTAATAAAAATCTGGAAAAATTAGGTAAAATACTAGGGACATTGAGGTATCCCTGTGAATTTTTGTACATTTTAATTCGAAGTTATATTATGATTTATAAATTATTTGAAACAGGTCCAGTTCATACATAAAACCTGATAAAGTGTAAAAAGATATTTAAAAGGTGTTAATTGTTTATGTTCTAATACTAAAGGGTCTAATTTGTTATTTTGCTAATACTAAAGGACTTAACTTGTAAGAACCTGTAACATTACACTTTATACCCTAATATTATGATAATTGCATAATTGGTCCTTAGACTTATCATTTACTTAATAAACTTGTAAAACTACCATAATAACCTTAATTGTATGTTAATAACCTTATGAACCTTGAACTACTAAAATGGTCATCATAAGTACTTTAAGTTGATTAAACGGGAATGTGAATGACTGAAGTTACTTAAAATGGAAAGATAAAACCAAAATGAGTAATCTGAATTAAGAACCTATCGTAATTCCGTCTTCTACTCCTTTAGGTGTGAAGAAGGAGAGATCTTGACTCTTTTCCGTGTTTGCTATTATTGTTGCTTGCTTGGTTAATAAGGTACAGATATTCTGCTCTTCTTGTAAGGAGCCTTCGTTTCTCTTGATTCCTGATTTTGACTTCGTTTAGGATTTCCCCAAGCCATTGCTATGTTCCCTTGTTCTGTGAACCTTGCTCTTGCTCCCGTGTATTGTGAAACCTTGATAAGATTCCCTTGACTTGAACCTTGCCTTGAACCCTGTTACGTTTCCTTGATACTCGACATGACCTGATCATCACTTGGTAACCTGAATAATTAGGACCCTGGGATACTTGAAGGTTCATAGGATTTTATAACTACTTTTCTAAATTACATATGAGGAGGTTTGAAAATTGCTTTTAAAGACTTTTATTATGAAAACTGATTTAAAGACCACCTTATCTTAAAAGGATTACTTTTAATAAATTGACATGAACCTTCTGGTACGTGACCTTTCTGATATTGACTTCCTGATAGTGAACCCTGCACTGATCTCCTGTCTTGAACCCTGTTATGAAACTTGACCTGAACTACTTGATACCTGATCCTTGACACCTGAGACTTGATACTTGACCCTTGACCCACAGTTTGAGATTACGAGCCACCCACTAGGCATGAGGGTTTCATGTCCATGTCATTGATGCACCGGTGGCATGACTCTAGGGCAGGGGAGTGATGTCCTGTCCCGTCCCTGACCTGATTTATACTTGTTACGTAGAGGAAGACCCTGTGGCCTACTGGGGGCGTATGGATGCATCCTAGAATTGACCTGATTTGTTTGTATTACTTGTATTATCTGGTGACTGACGAGTGTGTGCGATACACGTCTTTCATAATCCTGGGAGCTAGCTACTCCAACCCTTGGAGGTATCCCCTCACCCTGTACCTGGTATGCTGAGGTCACCCCTCCATACACCCTGATATGTGATTTGATTTGATATGTACTGTTTCTAGGCTCGTAGAGGATTTCTGTTTTCCTGAACCCTTGTAACCTTATGACCTGACATTTGACCTGACATTTGACCTGACTTGATTTGACTTGGGCGTGTGGTGGGTTATGGTTCTTTTATACTTAGTCATTATAACCATTTCTGGAAATATCTGTATAACTTTTCCATTTTCTTTTCTACTCCTGACACATTCTGAAATGTTTCACTTACTTCATTATCCTGTTATTACTGCTTTGTACCGTTATATCTGTTCACTGAGCTCTCGTAGCTCAGCCGCATTTCTTTTCCTGCGGCAGGTTTTAGTTGGAAGCCGGGTATGAGTGAAGAGACTTTTGGACTTAGAAGACCGTAATAGCTATTGAAGATGACTAGAAGATCCTTTATTTAGACTTAGAGACTTTGTATTGTAACCTTGTAGTTTCATATTTCCTTTGTAATCTTTGGAATTTATTGTATTATTTAGTCATATGCTTGTGTATACTTTGATACGTCACCATAGTGTAATACTTCTACCCTTATCGGGTTGGGGTGTTACACTTTTCAACATGCTCTTTGATGAAATGATATCGAAGTGCGATATGTTTTGACTTCGAATGTTGAACCGTGTTGCATGAAATGGCAATGGCACTCTTGGAGTCGTAGTACATGGTAATCTTATTGTAGATGTAACCATAGTCCATCAGCTGTGATCTCATCCAAATGACTTGAGCACAGCATGCTGACATGGCTACACATTCCAATTCTGTTGATGACAGTGATGTGCAATCCTACTTTTTTGACTGCCAATATAAAAGTTTGTCTCCTAGAAACTGCACTCCCCCAGATGTACTTTTGTGTGTGTTTAAACATCCTGCATGATCAGCATCTGAAAAAGCTATTAGTTCAAAACCAAAATCCTTCAGATACCAGATCCCTAAATGGATGGTGCCCTTTATGTATCGAAGGATTATTTTAATCTCAGAGAGGTGTCTTTCAGTTGGGCGAGACTGATAACGGGAGCATAGATATACAACAAATACAATATATGGTCTGCTGGCTGTTAGATACATGAGTGACCCAATCATAATTTGGTATTTGGCAGGGTCAACAGGTGTCCCATGTAAATCAGCATCCAGTTTTGGTGATGATGCAGACATAGGTGTGTTATAAGTATCACAACTTGTCATGCCATGTTTCTTTAAAATCTAAAGATCATACTTGGACTGACTTAGAAAAATTCCACGGGGTGATTTATGAACTTGGAGTCCTAAGAAGAACGTAAGTTCACCCATCATGGACATTTCAAAATTTTGTTCCATTAATCTTGCAAAAGCATTTGAATATTTTTTGTTTGTTGACGCAAAAATAATGTCATTGACATAGATTTGAACAATCAAAATGTCCTCCCCGTGTTTTTGAATAAACAAAGTTGGATCCACTAAACCTTTAGTAAAATGATTGGCAAGCAAAAAAGTAGTTAGTTTATAGTACCATGCCCTTAGGGCTTGTTTTAGTCCGTAAAGGGCCTTCTTTAGTCTGTACACATGATTGGGATGATCTGTATTGACGAATCCCTCTGGCTGACTAACATAAATTTCCTCACGTAATTGGCCGTTCAGAAATGCTGTTTTCACATCCATTTGATAAACAACCATATTTGTGTGTGCAGCGTATGCCAGAAAAATACGGACAGCCTCAAGCCTAGCCACTGGAGCAAAGGAATCTTCAAAATCAATTCCTTCTTGCTGAGTGAATCCTTTGGCTACCAGACGTGATTTGTTATGAATCACTGTGCCTTCTGCATCTAACTTGTTTTTCCAAATCCACTTCAGTCCGACGACATAGACCCCATCTGGTCTTTCAACTAACTCCCACACTTCTAGATGTTTGAATTTGTCGAGTTCTTCTTGCATTGACTTAATCATGTTGTCGTATGTCAATGCTTCTTTAATGTTTTTGGGTTCATCTTGACAAACTGTGAGTCCGTAGATGCAGTTTTCAGCATCGGTGTGAAGTTTTCGTCTTGTCATAACTGGAGATGAGGGATTGCTAATGATATTTACTAAGGGGTGATCCTTAGTCCAATGATGTATTGAAGGGTGGTGTTGATAGAACGTATGCAAATTAATTTGGTCCAAATTATGTGTGGATGACTTTGCAATGTCAGGAACGGTTGGAGTCGGTGCAAAAGGGATTAAAGAAGGCATTTTCAGTGTTGGAAGCAGTTTGTTCTGCTATTCATGGAGATTCAATTGAAGGTGCATCTGTAGCAACGGTTGTTGTTGTTGGTGCAGGTGTATCAGGTATTGGAATATTATCAGGTTGTGCAGCGGAACTAGTAAATACATCTAGTGCACGACTTGCAAAAGAATCATCAAACAGTGGAGCAAACAAGGTTTCAAATTCTTTACGTTTAATTGAAAGAGGTGCAGCTATTTGATCTGGAAAGTTTAGACGGTTGGTTGCGGATCCTAAGCTATTGTGCTTAGAAGCCATTTCTGTAAGCACATCGAAATTAGCATGAATAGTCTCCTGAATTTCTCTAGTTCGACGATTCCAGATTCAAAAACCCTTGGGGTTTTTACAATATCCAATGAAGATGCCAATGTCAGCCTTTGCTTTGAGTTTTCTAAAATCATCACGATCATTATTTGGATAGCAAAGAGCACCAAATACATGAAAGTGGTTAATCTTCGGTTTGCGGTTGTGAACAATCTCATAAGGAGTTTTGTGATGTCCTTTGGTGATCATACAACGGTTTTGGGTATGACATGCAGTTGATACAGCTTCTGCCCATAAGTAATCTGGTAATTGAGCATTGATTAGCATCGTTCTTGCAGCTTCCACTAACGTCCTGTTGCGTCTTTCGACAACCCTATTCTGTTCTGGACTTCTTGCAATGGATGTTTGATGTTCAATTCCTACTTTCTCAAAATAAGATCGTAGAGTCTGATTCTTGAATTCAGTTTCATTGTCTGATCTAACTTTTCTGACCGTATTACGAAGCTGAACTTGAATTTTTGTGAGAAAGGTGATGATCATTGAAGGAGCTTGATCTTTGCACCAGAGAAAATAAACCCAAGTCCATCTTAAGTAGTCATCGAAAATTACTAGAATGTAGCGTTTACTGTTTATCTTTTGAACACGCATAGGGCCACACAAATCCATATGAAGTAGTTGAAGAACGTGATCTGTAATGTTTTCTATTTTTGAAGGGAAATGTGCACGAGTACTTTTACCTTGTTCACAAGCTGGAGATAAGTGATCTTTTGAATATCAAAACCGTGGAAGACCATCGACTAGTTTGTAACATGCGAGTTCAGTCATGGTTTTGAAATTCAGATGAGACAGTTGTTTGTGCCATAACCATGATTTTTTTGAATGTAGTTTGGAGAGCAGACATATAAGAGAGGAAGCAATCATATCATAGATTAAGATGGTGTAAAGACTAGTTCCACGAGTGCCAGACATTAGATCATGATGAATCTATTAATTAACCACACAAGCTACCTAATTAGATCTAGATCTAGTGAGAGAAAGTAGAGAGAGAAAGAGAGTGGAAGGATGATTAACAAATAATAGTGAAATGTTTAGCTCTTCAACCAACCAACCCTCTCCCTTGAATGGGAGGGGGTATTTATAGTTTTTACATGGTCTTGGGCTTAAAGCCCTAATTAAACATAATTAATAAATAACAAGACACAGCCCATGGGCCTTCTACACAGGCTAGGCCATAAATCAAAAATAAAGGCCTAGGCAACCTTATTACATTATGATCAATACTTGATTACAATGTTGCAAAAATCGTGAATCAATAGCGTGGCGGTCGACCACCCTGCAGCGATTAATCAGCGAAGGCGGGATTAATCGGTGATTAATTAGATTGGCATTTTTTGCTTGTTTTGGGTATTTCTGGAGACCAAACTAAATATCGTAACTGATTCCAAGCCTACTATGTTTCCAAACCTCAATAAAAGGCTCCAATTCTGATTATGAGGCTCATTGTGTGTTATAAGTGAAATAAACGATCCCCAAATTAAGTAGAATGCCTAAATTTTTTTTAGCTGACCGATACGGCCGATTTCTGGCCGATACGGCCGATTTTTGGCTGATTTTTTGCCCAGACCGATTTTTTGACCGATATTCAAAATTCTACAAGGTCGAAGGCCGAGAAGCGATATTGGTCATCAAGGTTGCTTTGACGTCGTCTTTGCTTCATGGCTTCAGACGTCTCTTGCATCTTTGTTCCTTTGTTCTTGATGTGATATGATATGGTACTGATCTGCCGTCCTCCAATGGTCTTCAATTCTGGTGTCTTTACGTCTTTTCCACCATGCTCATATGTCTTTGACTTTTGTTCTTCATCTGGTTCTCACTTTTTCAATCTTTGACTTACGAAAGGTTGTAGTGCTCGAACTTTGACTATTCTTTAACATCTTTGAACTTTTGTTATTTCTTAGTCTTTGTGAGAACATTTCTTTAGGATATGAGCATAATGGAAAGGTGATGGAACTCCAGGTATTCATGATTCGCTGCAGGTAAACAGTTAGCAATAAATCGTCCGGCACTTACAGATTTGGACTTCGAGATCATCAACAGCATAGTGTGAAGATTTTCTCTAATCCAAACACAGGCCGTTCTGAATCGGATACCCCCGAAAGGTCTTACACGGACACACCAAAGTGCACCCACGATTCAGTGAGTCGCTGGAGATCACCCCACGACTGTAGACCATTTTGGAGCAAACACTAAGCGTAATCCACAAGGGATTACCGAAGTGACCTGCTGTCAGAGCTGTTTGATGTTGAACCTGGCAGGATTTCCATTCAATGACTGAGAATCACACTTGTGATTTCTCTCATGAATGTTCTCGGCAGATTGCTAAGATCTGCGAAGGACACTCCTATAATTTACAACTGGTGTTCTTTTTGTTGAACATCCAGTGTATACTAAGTATACCTAAGAGATCTTTGATGAATCTCATGGCTCTAGACTCGATTAGTGCACATTTGTTTGGTCGTCGGAGGCATGGAGCAGAGTGCCTCCTTTTCAATATCAACACATCTCGTAGTGAGAGGTCGATAGATAATGAAGGGTTCTCCGTGTGAAATGAAACAAGTGCCTTTTGAGAGACACCTGAGTGGCTAGAAGGTTAGTGCAGTGCGTCACTGGGTCCATGACGACTTTGATCTTCAATACTGGTGATGCCCAATCAAATAGTAGATTATGTATTGAACCCGGTGTGTGCCCTAAGGTTGAAAAAATGGAGGGCTATTTCTTTTCACCCTTTTCTTTACTTTTCTTTTTGTAGGGTATTCACAATACAAGAAACACTAGTTTGAGGCTTTAGATTAGATCGAATGACCAAGAAGTTAGAGAGAGAGTGATGGGAACTTCTAGTGAGAGAAATCTATGTGTATTAGCTTCAAAGTAATGAGAGTTCCAACCCTTCCCTAGTGTGGGAAGGGGTATTTATACTTCTACATATTTGTGCCCCTAGTGGGCTGTGGAGTGAGCTGACAGTGGGGAAAGCCCCGACCCACTCCACTATACTAATAATAATAACTAAGCTACTAATAATATTACTGATAATTCTATGAGCTATGATGTACTAATAATTACTCGGGGTGACCGAGTCTTCAGCTGAATATTCATATTCCTAACAATCTCCCCCTAAGGGAGGTCACCCCGGAAGTAATGTTCTGAACTTCAGCACTTCTTCCTTGGATCTTGACATCATAGCTCGTAATCATTGAATCTTCAATGTCATAGATTGTTGTGCAAACATCAGTGATCTGAAGATGACTTCTCTTTTGTCTTGGATGAACTTTGAGTAATCATTGAAAGTATCATCCAACTTGAGTCTCCAAGTCATCTTTTAGTAGTAGGTCTCCATGTGATGAAATAAACATAGAACCGACATGCTCACACTAATCAGGGTCATGATCTTCAGCATCAGAGTTAGCAGAAGCTGTGTTGAAGGTCTTTTGGTTGATCATGACTTCTTTGATGATGATGTGGTAGAGTGAACATGTGGTGATGGATTGGCATCTTTTCTGCAACCAGCTACAGCAGCAACCAGCTACAGCATTCCACAGCTACAACCGCCAGATATTCCTGCATACGACAGTTAGCAATAATTCGACCGGTACTTACAAGTTTGGACTTCGAGATAGTTAACAGCATAGTGTGAAAACTCTCTCTAATCCTTACCAAGACCGTTCCTAATCAAAAACCCACAGAGGGCTTTTTAAGATTTTACCGTAGTAAATCAACGATTAGGTGAGTCGCTGGAGATCACTCCACGACTGTAGACCGGTTGAAACCGCCGCGACCACTAAGCGTAATCCACTAGGAATTACCGAAGTGACCTGCTTTCAGGGCTGCTTGATGTTGACCCTGGCAGGAATTTCCATTCAATCATTGAGAATTACATTAGTAAATTCTCTCATAAATGTTCTGGCAGATTGCTAAGATCTGTGTAGGACTCATGAGTTTACAACTGGAGTCCTTAATGTTGAACAACCAGTGTAGAAATAATTCGTGTCCCTATGAGATCTTATTATGCATCTCGTGGCTCTAGACTCGATAGTGCGTTTTGATTTAGTGAGCGGAGGCTGGAGAGGACTGCCACCTTTTCAATATCATCTAACTCGGAGTGAGAGAGACGATAGAAATGTATTGAACTCCGTGACAATTGAAACAAGAGTCCTTTGAGGGACCTTGAGTGGCTAGGGAGGGTTATGCAGCGTATCACTGGGCCCATGATACTTTGTCTTCAATGCCAGCAATCAACTAAGTGATTCTGACAGCATATATATTGACCCGGTTTCTGCCTAAGTTGTAAGGAGGGCTATTTCTTTTCACCCTTTCTCTTTACAATTCTTTTTCATTCTTCAACCCCTTCAGTGCTTACCGAGACTTCATAACTAACACCTTGTTGGGTTTGTTCCAGTGTCAGCTCCATCTCAGTCGGCACTCTTCCCTCATTCACTTTTCTCCTTTTTAAATCACACCTAAGGACTTCTACACTAACTAGTGGATTATCCCTGGGTAGATCCCTCCGGCTCTGGCGGGATCATGGGAACTTGAACCTATCCTAACCATCCTTATAACTCCATGCGTTAATTAAAATGGTCGGTCTTTGATATTCATCCATGATTGCCAAACCAAATCCTTGAAAAATCTCTCAAAGTGTTCATGATTTTGAAACACATTTTTGCAAACACTTGAGAGTTTAATATTTTTCAAATGCTCCCCCTCAACATGTGCTCGGTTGATTGTTTTATAAATTTGCACATGTTAGGTAGAGCTCGCACTTTTTGAATTGATCCACTTTCAGTGAACATGACCTATTCGAGACACGCTTACATCACTAGTTAGACTAGCTTGAAGTTATTACCCGGCCTGGTCAAGTTCACAGTAAGTTTCTCGAAATGGTACACTCTACTCAGATACATCTTTTTCGAGACACGCTTACATCACTGGTTAGACCAGCTTGAAATTATTACCCGGCCAAGACGTATCCTTTCGATTGATGGCAATTCAAGTTTCGTCAATTCATTGGTGAAATCTGAGCCTTGCTCACGTGAGATGCCAAATCCTTTGTTTTGTTAAAAACATTTGCTCCCCCTCAATATGTGCATCGATATTAAGAAAGATTTTCGCACATATGGAAGAGCTT
This sequence comes from Artemisia tridentata subsp. tridentata, assembly GCA_021014915.2. NCBI lineage: Eukaryota > Viridiplantae > Streptophyta > Magnoliopsida > Asterales > Asteraceae > Artemisia > Artemisia tridentata. The sequence continues at coordinate 160,784,105 of CP139504.1, read as the reverse complement.
GCATTTATGACCAAAACATTTTGCTCCCCCTCAATATGTGCCTTGATATGCAAAATGGTTTAGCACATACGGGAGAGCTTACATTAACATCCAAATCATCACATTTTATCAGAATTTCCTATTTAAATCACATTCTCTCCCCCGATCAAAAATTTCAAACCATTTGAGATTTGTGATCCCAAGTGATTTAAATAAGTTTAGAAAATTTGGGAGAAAATGTGGTCAGGTTTAAATGTATTCTGATTTTGAAGCATACTATGCTTCCCTTGAAACATCGAGAGAGTGTCACTGCTGATGTTGCACAAATTTGGCAAGGTGTCGGAAATTTGAACAAATATGCCCCCCCTCAATTAATGACCCATTTTCCATTAAAGGAGCTGTAGTCATTCAATTGAGCGACGGGTATTTGTGAAAATTTAAAACAATTTACCACCTTGTGTCACATCAAGACTCTCTTGAAGAATCAAACAAGATAAAGAGTCTGATGTAAAGAAGACTTCTCTTCTAATACACGAAATGACGCACTGAAACGTACATCAAGTCGGGAGAACATGGATATAAAGTAATCCATGCCCAGGTGAACATCACCCGGTTGGAGGAACAGCTGTCTTTTTGGCGACATGCTTTCCCCATTGTACAAAGCGGGTTGCAGTATGAAGTAACTGCAAGCCATTAAGACATGTTTTAACTGATTAGTATAACTTCTGCTCGAGTTTCATTTAAGAATCCGTGCCATTGTTGAATGACATTTCTAGATCCGTAAATGTTATCGATAAACAGAAGACATGCCTAGGTAGGACTATTTATGGTATTTTCTGATTTTTCGATTTTTATGGATTTTATAGGTTTTATATTTTTGTATTTTTCTTTTTGATTTAAGGTATATACAACTATGTACAAGGATATAAGAAGACAATCCTTTACTCCTCCTTTTCTTCCTGAAGACACTTGAGGGTTTCAGGAGTCATGCTTTTCATGCCAAGGCGTGGGAGAATAAACTGAAACCTTTCTCTTGGGAGGGCCTTGGTGAAGATGTCAGCTAACTGATACTCTGTCCTCATGAAGTATAGTTCCACAATTCCTTTTTCCACTTGTTCCCTGATGAAGTGATGCCTGATGTCGATGTGTTTTGACCTGGAGTGCTGAACATTGTTACAACAAAGAGCAATGGCGCTTTTGTTGTCGCAATATAGGGGAATTTTGTTGTATGAGAATCCATAGTCCGAAAGTTGTGATCGCATCCAAAGGATTTGTGCACATCAAGCAGACATGGCAATGTATTCAGCTTCAGTAGATGATATGGAAGTACTCATCTGCTTCTTAGAAGACCAACTAACCAACTTTTCCCCTAAAAACTGAGCCCCTCCTGAAGTACTTCGACGAGTGTCTTGACATCCCGCATGATCAGCATCCGCGTAAGCCGTTAACTCCATTGCAGTGTCCTTAGGATACCAGAGACCCATATGAACCGTGCCTTGAAGATATCGGAAGATCCTTTTCACTGCTTCAATATGCTTCTTGGTTGGTCTGGATTGATACCGAGCACACATACACACAGAAAATAGTAGATCTGGTTTGCTAGCCGTGATGTACATTAAAGATCCAATCATGCTTCGATACTTTGTTATATCTATTGGAATCCCTGAAGGATCTTCATCCAGCTTCGTTCTATCAACCATGGGAGTGTCAACAGGTTCACTTGAATTGAATCCAAACTTTTTCAAGATCTCGTTGGCGTATTTGGATTGATTAATGAATATGCCTCCGGGACTTTGAGAAACTTGTAATCCGAAGAAGAATGACATTTGTCCCATCATGGACATTTGGAACTTGGAATTCATCTCCTTTGAAAAACTATCACATTCACTAGGATCTGTTGAAGCAAAGATGATATCATCTACATATATCTGAACTAGTAGTAGATGATTTCTTGACTTCCTGGTGAATAGTGTGGGATCAACAAAACCCTTGGAGAATCCGTTCACTAGGAGGAACTTGGACAATGTATCGTACCATGCCCTTGGCGCCTGTTTTAACCCATAAAGAGCTTTCTTCAAGCGGTAAACATGAGTAGGATGTTCAGTATCCACGAATCCTTCTGGTTGACTCACATAAACTTCTTCCTTCAAGTCGCCATTCAAGAATGCCGTTTTGACATCCATTTGGTAGACTATCATATTTCGACTAGCAGCATTTGCCAGGAAGATTCTTATAGCTTCAATTCTAGCAACCGGAGCAAACGATTCTTCAAAATCAATGCCCTCTTCTTGTCTGAACCCTTTAGCAACTAGCCGTGCCTTGTTCTTTAACACATCGCCATACTCATCAAGCTTCACTTTGAAGATCCACTTTAAAGCAATGATCATTGCACGTTCTGGAGGAGGCACTAGTTCCCATACTTCAAGTGGATCAAATTCATGGATTTCATCCTGCATAGCCTGGAACCAGCAATCTTTAGTCATTGCTTCTTTGGCATCTTTAGGTTCGACTTTGGACAGTACGGAATTGAAGAAGCACCATAGTGCATCAGTGGCTAGTTGATTACGTGTGGATACTGGACGTGAGGGATTGCCTATGATGTTGTCGATTGGATGATCACTGGTCCATTTCCTGAGATGGTCGTGAGGTTGAGGGTTATGAACAGACGTAGCAGTGCTGTGTCCTTCAAGTGAGGATGTGTCTGATGAATGTTCAGGAGCAAATATGTTTTCAAAAGGAACCTCATCAATAGGAGCAAAAGGATTAACTTCCAATGAATTATTATCTGAAGATTCTTGTGTTACTGGAGAAGTTTGAGCGTTTGATGACGAAGGCGACTGACTAGCAGCTGGAGCATTGTGACTGACTGATACTGAAGCTGTAAGACCTTCTGAACCTTGTGGGGCTTGAACCTCAGCCATAGGAAGTACAGCAGGTTCACTTGGGATGGTTCCATTCGTTGGCTCAAAGTATTCATCAAACATAGGATCAAATAACTTCTTTAACTCCTCGCATGTAGGTGGCACATAAGAATCTACAGGCGTAGAATACTATACAAGTCCTGAACTAATGGGTCCAGGTGACAAAAGGTTAAGATCGGGTCCAGAACTAATTTGTCCTGAAGCAGGTTGCTCACTCAGCTCATCGAACGTAACATGAATGGTTTCCATGATTTTACGGGTTCTCTTATTGTAGATTCGATACCCTTTACTGTCTGGTGCATATCCAACAAAAATACCTACATCTGCTTTAGCTCTTAACTTTCCCAAGTCTTGACTATCGTTAGTTGGATAACAAAGTGCACCAAACACACGGAGAAAAGAGAGATCTGATTTCTTGTTATGAATTAACTCGAATGGAGTCTTCTCATGAACAGGATGAATTAGGGATCGGTTTTGAGTGTAACATGCTGTTGCAATAGCCTCTGCCCAGAGAAACATCGGTGTCTTTGAAAATATAAGCATAGTTCTTGCAGCCTCTACCAGAGTACGGTTCCTTCGTTCAACCACTCCGTTCTGTTGAGGAGTGCGAGGGATACTTTTCTGATGCGTGATGCCAATATTTTCATAGAAATTACGGAGTTGTTGGTTAACAAACTCAGTACCATTATCAGTGCGGATGATTCTGACAGTTTTATCGAGCCTTACTTGCAGCTGTTTTATCAGTTTAATGATAACCTCTGGAGTTTCGTCCTTGGTTCTCAAAAACTTTACCCATGTGAACCGAGAATAATCATCTACAATCACCAGAACGTACTTCTTTCCATTTATGGTTTGTATTCTCATTGGACCGCACAAGTCCATGTGGAGGGTATGAAGAACTTCCAAGTTGGAGTTGATGGTTTTAGGCTTGTGGGTTTGTTTCTTGCTTTTACCCAGTTGGCATGCCGAGCAGATATGATCTTTCTCATATTTCAGTCTAGGCATTCCTCTAACAAGATCTTTACGGGAAAGATTATTTATGGTACCGAAGTTCAAGTGGTTCAAACGGCGATGCCACAGCCATGATTTTGTTTTGGAGGCTTTAGAAAGCAAGCATATGGGAGAGGACTTCAACATTTCTTCAATCGATATGGTGTATAGATTGGTACCCCGACTGCCCTTGAGGAGATCTATACCATCCAATTCTCTGACGAAACATGTATGCTTTCTGAAAGCCACTTCCAGATCTGAATCACAAAATTGACCCACAGAAAACAGATTGTGCCCTAGTCCTTCCACATAATATACCCTTGAGATTACACTGTCACCAAACACATAATCTCCATAACCCATAATAGCACCAAAGTGGTCGTTCCCAAATCTAACTGTCCCGATAAACTTTTTCACGAAGTTCTTGAGCCGCGAGCGATCCCCAGTCATATGTTTTGAGCAGCCTGAGTCCAAATACCACAGGACGATTTGTACGACCTGCATTTGAAACCAGACAACAATGGATAACTGAAAACTGTGGATCCCCAAGTGCAATTGGGGTCCATTTGGTCAGCACACACATATTCAGGAAGCACAGATTTCACAGATGCTACTGTCTTTACTGAGGAGACAGAACTAGAGGCAGGACAAGACCTAGATGGAAAGCATTGTGACTCTAAAGACAGGATTCTACCAGTTGGTCTCCATTCCTTATTCATCACAATTTTATGCATATTCATTTTAGGTAATGATCTCTGTTTTCCTAAATTGAATTTCCTTCCAGTGGGTCTCCATTCCTTAACTTTCACAATTTTATGCTTATTCATTTTAGGTAACGTGCACTGTTTTCCTAAATTGAATTTCCTTCCAGTGGGTCTCCATTGATAGCCTATGCTAGCAAATGTTTTTCCTGTTGCTCTCCAAACCTTTTTGCATGCTTCAGTTATCCTACCATTCTTAACATGGGGTGATGCAGAAGACATCAAGAAGGACACAACACAATCATCATGATTAGCAGAGATTAAACAATTGTCGCATGTTTTACAGATAGCATTAGAATTCGAATTAATTACAGTACTTTTGATACTAGAATCAACACGATTCATCCTACTCATTGCAAACTTATTGTTCCTAGGTTGGGCTTCTACATTCTTCAAGTGATCATTCTTAGCTGGCGAAGTCCTATCCTTTCTTGCATTTCCTCTAGACCTTGACCCGCTAGCTTGGGTGTCACTTTTTACTCCTGTAGAAGCATCGAAGGTAACATTAGTTTGTTTTTCTGTCACATGCCTTCCTGATAATGATGTGTTGGGTTCTGATGTTTTGGGTGGTAGATCAAAGGCTACATGCTTGTTCTCAACATTGGATGATGATGCTACAAATCTATCTCTATGGCAGCTAAACTTAGGAATTGAGCCTATGGCATATTCTAAGTTTTCCTGAATCCTTTTCGTGAGTTTGCAGGCATAGACAACTGCCCTATCAAGTGGCTTATCAGTCCTATCCTCTTCAACTACCTCACGAAGTGTGTCAAGGCCCTCTCTAAGATGATCTAGATATGTTTGATGAGCAAAGCTGTTATTTCTAAGCTTAAACGGAATACGCCCAACATCAACATCATACTTTTTACTATCACTAGCCTTTGGTGCATCACAATTACAAGTGGTGTATGGCATTTTACCTTTCACCTGAGCCTTAAGATTCTCAATTTCATTTGTCAAAGAGGTTATTTGATCATTGTGATTGCTTCTTGTAACTTTAATGGAATCATATAACTCTTTGAAATGTTGTTTGACCTTTGAATTTTCTTCTCGATAACACTCATTTTCATAATGTAACTTATTTATGGTGTTTTGATATTGAAAAGTCTGAGAATCTGAAGACGAAGGTTTATTGGTGCCATACACTTCATACTTGTTGGATTTCAATTGGGCAATTTGGGCCCTCAGCAGTCGAATCGTGTTCGTGTGAGCTTGAATTGTCTCATCTCGTTTGCTTAATTCAAAATAAGTGTCAAATTCAGGAGCATCCAAGGATGTCTTGTCATTTGATATTTTATGTTTTTCATTTAAATGTTGATGTTTCAATTGCAAATTAAGATATTCAACTTCTAATTTAGAAAAACATTTAACCATATTCTCATGGTCATCATTTTGAATTTTTTCAAGCAATTTTAAATTCTCCCCCTCAAGCTCAACAACACGATTCTGGGTGACATTCAACGCAATAGCATACTCATTAAATTGACAAGCAGACAATGCAGAATCAGTGACAGTGTAAAATACATCTTGTGCAATACATTTAGCAATCAAGTTGTCGTTAGTAATGAGTATGTTTTTTCTTTCAATCTCTCGACTCTTAAGTTCTATTGCATATTCATTCACCTCACTTTCCATATCTTTAAACACTACTTCCATTTCTTTTATTTCGGCTTTAAGGGCAGTTTGCAACCCTTCAAAGTGTTCTTTAAGTAGTTTAAAGAATGGCATGACCTCAGTTAAGTAACACCTTTTTGCATGTTCAAAACACCTTTCCCCCTCAGTAATGCCAGTGGGTGTGATTCTCTTCTTACATGTTTTATCGAAATCAGCAAACAGTTGCCAAAGCACATATAAGCTAATAAAGGTTTTGCATTCAGTGGGAAGAGACAAAGGCACCAAATTCCTAGGTGTATTGGGAGGATACACCGTTATGGACGCAACTTTTCTGATGAGGGGGGTGTTGGACTTAAGTTTTTCTACCTTAAGTTTTTCATTATCTTGTTTCCAAAATATCTGTTCAGGTGTTAACTTCTTTTGAGGAGCAAACACAGTCAAACGATTCTCCTCATAATAATCATGGGGTTTGATTATTATTCGTCTGGCTATGCACTCGGGATCCCTCATTTTCTCATTCATTCTTTCCTTTGTTCTCTCACTCATCTCCTCCTCCTCTTTAGTGTAGAGAAGCTCAGGCGGATCATGATTAGGCATAAACATCACATTGGAATCATTTAACGCAGGTTGGGCTATCTTAGCAATCTCATGAATAGCTAATTTAGATCTACCTACATTGTTTTCACTATGCTTGTCACTTAACTTTATGTGCTTATACATCATTTGAGCAGTCTGTCTGGTTTGGTCTTGTGTGTACAACTTATCTTCAAGCTTATTTTTTAACGTCTTGAGTCTAGAGAAATCATTTAAAAGTGTTGATTCTTTTTGTTTGAATTCTAGCTTAAGTGTATCAACACACTTTTGTGCTTCCTGTTTTTGTTTGACAGACTGTTCTAGCTGACTTTTCAAAGAACTCAACTCTAATTTTAATGTTTCTTCTCTTACTCTAGACTCTTTAATAAGTGTACTCATTTGACCTTCTAATTTCTGCTCTCGTTCATTAAGCTCAAACTTAGCACGCTGTTCATACATAGCCACTTGTTCTTTATAGATGTTAAGTCTAGTGATCAGGTCATCATCAGGGACAGGCAATTTTTTCTCATGGCACTCATATGCATTATCTAAATTACACACATTATCTAAGGCACCTATATTACTTACAACACAAACATCTTTATTTACAAAAGAATCACCATTTGATACATCAGGCAAGTTGTTGTGATTCAAGTACTGTTCATATGAAATAATATTGTTATTTTCCATGTCCACAGTAGTTGTGTCAGAAACATCTGCCTGTTGTACTTCTTTGGGATTCTTTTGTCCCTCGACTATATTATATGTGTCATAAAATTTTAGTACCTCAGATATCACAGATGCATTAGAAGGACCAGCTTGACGTGGAGATGAGACCAGGGAAGACAGGTTAGCCATGAAGATTGTTTGAGCCGTAGGTTCATCATCCACATCAGAGTCAAATGCATCACAGTCATCTGCCTTGAAGATGTTAGGATCATTAAGTGCTAGATCCTGAACTGGTTTCTCATCCACATCTTCATCAAAAGTATTTCCTCCATCTCCTGCCAAGAACAATAACTCTTCCTCATCCAATACAGCTCCATTCTCTTGAGCTTGCATTAACAACATCTTGTCTTTGAAGTAGTCTGAGTTCTGAGGACGTTTAGGTTGATTGCAGTTTCTAGCAATGTGTCCAAGCCCCCCACAATTATAACACTTGATTTGTTTCCCTTTCCCCTGATTGGCATTCCCTGCTCTATTCTGCACATAACCTCGACCCATGTTTCTACCAGCTCTCCCTTGCACATTCTGAACCACAATTTTCCCATCCTCCACCATTGCCAGATTGCGTGGGTTGGAAGAATTCCTTAACTGATTGTTGGTCTGAGGGAGTGATGCTTGAAACTGTTGAACCAGTAGAGATACTTGATTGGTGAGGTTGTCAATCATTTTGTCGGTCTGAGAGTAGCCCGAGTCAAGTTGAGAACTCATAGCAGGTACTTGTGAGTGAAGTTGGTGATAGCTTGGATTGAATGATGATTGGATTGTTGGTTGTACATTTGTCATGAACGCCAGTGGATCATTAGTAGTTGAAGGATTAAACTTTTCTCTTAGCACCCGATCATAGACCGCATGCTTCTCATGTTGTTGCAGGTAAGCATACAGCTGTTCATAGTTGGTATCCCTTAAACCTTTGTTGAGTTTGACAGCAGTAACAAATCTGTCCCATTCAGGAGTCATGTTGTTCACAAACTTTGAGTTAAGTTGGATATTGGGCATAGTCATTCTGATCATCCTCATATCATTCACCAACTTATGAAATCTCACATAGTAGTCTGTGATATTGTCTCCTGGGTTCATTTTGAAATGCTCGAACTCATCATACAGCTGTAACTCACGATCTTCCTTTGTGAGTTCTGACCCTGCCAACAACATTTTAACGTTGTCCCACACAACCTTGGCTTCAGTGTTGAAATTGATGAGCTTGTATACATCCTTTGGAAGACCTTGAATGACTATGTTTGAGGCTCTAATATCAGCATCATACCTCTTCTTTTCTTCTTCATTAAGATCATTGTAGTTTCTAGGTCTGTCGATGCCCCAAGTTACAGTCCCATCTTCACCAGTTGTAACAACGTCTCTGGTGGTACCCATCTGATAGGGTCCTTCGTCAATTGACTTAAGAATGTTAACACCATTATCTTTTCCCAAGCAGTAAAGTCTTATTCGTTGTGCCCAAGACTCATAATCTGTCCTATCTAGCATAGGTGGACGAGTGTCAGATCCTGCTGCTTGAATATCATCTGATGATGTGCTTGATGTGGTAGCCATAGTAACTACGGGATTTTACAGATCTTGTGATTTAACCGAGAAATTGAATCTTTCGCGGGAATTACTAAAATCACCAAGACACAAACCGCATACACTCTGCTGGAACAAACCGAGTAGATACAAACCGAGTGCACCCTGTAGAGACAAATCGAGTAGACACAAACCGAGTATACTCCTCAGAGACAAGCCGTGTCTACACAAACCGACTACACGCTGGAGGGACAAAACGAGTAGGCACAAACCGAGTAAATTCCTTAGAGACAAACCGAGTCTACACAAACCGAGTACACGCTGGAGGGACAAATCGAGTAGACACAAACCGAGTAAATTCCTCAGAGACAAACCGAGTCTACACAAACCGAGTACACGCTGGAGGGACAAATCGAGTAGGCACAAACCGAGTAAATTCCTCAGAGAAAAACCGAGTCTACACAAACCGAGTACACGCTGGAGGGACAAACCGAGTAAGCACAAACCGAGTACGCGCAGCAGGGACAAATCGAGTAGACACAAACTTCCAAGCACGTCGCTTTCACTGCCTTTTGTCTTTTTGCCTAAACAAGTAATAAGACAAACCGTATCTGCGAATTGACACAAACCGAGTCCAAGAACATGTCCCAAGGACACAAACCGCTGCGAAGAACACAACACTAAACACCCACGAATTATCCCAAAATCACCACACCGTACTTAGATCTGTGAATCCAAACACCAAATACCACTCTAATACTATTCTTAAGCTAGAAAGTACAAGGTATAACAACTTCTAATCACTAAACAAAGCACAAAATGGAATTTATACTACTTATCAAATCGAACCAAAAAACCTCAAAAACTACACAAATCCGTGAATACCAACTCTCATGGACCTAACCATGGCTCTTGATACCAATTGTAGGGTATTCACAATACAAGAAACACTAGTTTGAGGCTTTAGATTAGATCGAATGACCAAGAAGTTAGAGAGAGAGTGATGGGAACTTCTAGTGAGAGAAATCTATGTGTATTAGCTTCAAAGTAATGAGAGTTCCAACCCTTCCCTAGTGTGGGAAGGGGTATTTATACTTCTACATATTTGTGCCCCTAGTGGGCTGTGGAGTGAGCTGACAGTCGGGAAAGCCCCGACCCACTCCACTATACTAATAATAATAACTAAGCTACTAATAATATTACTGATAATTCTATGAGCTATGATGTACTAATAATTACTCGGGGTGACCGAGTCTTCAGCTGAATATTCATATTCATAACACTTTTTCATTCTTCAACCCCTTCTTTCTCCTTACATTTCATATCTCCTTTTTTTCAATCATACCTAGGACTTTCTAGTTCTAAACTATTGGTATTGTCCTTGGGTAGATCCATCCGGCTCTGGCGGATCATAGGACGGTTATTCCTAACCTTAGTCACCTTATAACTCCATGACTATCCGATTGATGCCATAAATCAAACCTTTTGAAAATCTCTCAAAGTGTTTATGATTATGAAAACATATTTTTTCAACACTTTGAGAGTTTTGTGATTTTCAGAAAGACTCCCCCTTAACATGTGCTCATAAGTGATTAAGGTAAATTTGCACATGTCGGGTAGAGTTGGCACTTTTTGAATTGATTAATTTTCAATGAACATGATCGTCGCGAGACACGCTTACATCACTAGTAGAACTTGCTTGAAATTATTACCCGTCTAGATCACATTCAAGGAAAATTGCTCGAAATTGGTACATTCTACTCAGACACATCCTTTGCGAGACACGCTCACATCACCAGATAAAATGGCTAGAAATTATTACCCGTCCAGGATATGTCTTTTCGACTACTGAATTTTGCTATCATCAATTCGAGGGTCAATTCTGAGCCTAGCTCACATGAGATTTCATCTTGCAAGTTACCATATTTTGATCATATCGTTATTCTCCCCCTCAAAAATAGCATACTTATGATGTTTGTGAAAAACGTTTGATAAAAATATGCCATTTGAGTTTTGTGGGAAGAATTTCAAGAACTTTTCATATATGAAACAAAGATTATTTTTTCAAATACTCCCCCTTAACGAGGGAATACTTGTCCTTATGAGCAGAATTTTGAAAAAAACTTAGAAAAATTCTGGTTTAATTCTACTCATAAGAAAGAAGCTTTCGCTCCTTGGATCAGGATTGAGGCACTGATGCGTACCTCAGGGTCCTTTCTTTACAGGAACGGGTTGTGCACTGTTATGTGTGCACAAGCCATAGTGAATGAAAATGATGAAAAAAATATGATGAAATATGATAAATGACAATAGATTATACCAACAATCACTGCTCAGGTCGACGAAAAGTTAGGATATTAGGAACTCTAGCGCGTCCTCCTACGTAACTTTCCAGTCTTCTCATTGTTGCCCGAAACTTGAGCATGTAGTAAATCCGACCAATGAACTTCACTTCTTTCTTTGCATCGTTCCTACTCCAGCTCATAACCCATAAAAATCCCATTTTCAACCCCTTGCTGTGGTTTTCCATAATTGTTTGGAGCTCATACTTGACTCGTACCAAAGTCGCATCACTTAATTTGTGTATTTCCTCATAACCCATGAACCTTGTTGTCCGCTGATCTCGGACATACACCAACCCAAATGGTCTGTCCCCAAAAGTATAAGGTATCATATCTCCGATCCCTGGCGGTTAAAGATTAGGCTCGACCAAATTTAACTGTGTCTTGTAGCTTTCTACCCCAAGATGCACATCTTCGACCCGTGTTCTGATGACAATGTTGCGAATGTATATCAAAATCGAGTTAATGATATCATACTGAAGACGTCCAGGGAGATGTTCGAGTTTTCCCTGAACCTTCAGTAGATACTGTCTTCTATATCGTTGATGTGTAAATACGGATAGTCTGCTTCACTAAAGGTGTATTCTTGATCGTCCAACCTTCTCACGGTAATCTTCTTTAGAAAGTTATACCCAAACATAGATTCGGTTTCAACACTGGTGATTGAAAGAATCTTGTTCTTGTTCCACACATCGGTTTTTGATCTTCTCGTAATCATATATTTGTAGAACAATCTTCACAGATTCGGCCAGTGGAAGATCCCAATAGCAGCATCTTCGTTGTATTCACGAGCTTTGTGGACAAATAAATCTCTAATTTGTTCTTCAAAACCTTCTAACGTATACGAAGCTGCTTGATACTTGGTGAGGGATGTTGCATACTGCTTTTCAGGGTATGTGTTACCATACTCAAGATACGCCAAATCATTATTGAAGAAATATGCTTTTGGTATCTTTAGGTTGTGAGGTTGACCAATGAGTGGTAAGGGATGGGAGTAATCACGGAGGTAAAGAAGTTCTTTTGGATGTTTGATACGCTCATGATCCCAGTCTATGTTTTCAGACAGTGCTTTTGCAACTTGTTCAATGTTGTATTCAAACTCCATTTCTGTGGTTGTGACTGTCTTGAATTCAGTGAAGCCTCCTTTGCGAACTCGGATGATGTCAGGTAATCCTAACTTCTGAACTTTCATTACCCGCTTCAACCGTTTAGTGAAGTCCACAATTGATCCTTCAACAGGTGCAGTGTTTTCATCTTCAGGGTATGCGTCTACCATTGAATCGAACCAATCGAATCTTGGTGCAGTAGGGTTCACCCATTCTGGTAGAGGAACGGATTTTCCATTTGCAGGAGGTGTAGTGACAGTTTGAACTTTAGGTGGTACAATGGGAAATTCCTGATCCGAACTCACATTTTCAAAGGTTTCAGTTGCTTTAAATGCCTCGCCTTCAAGAGGAACCAACATCGGTTGACCTGATTTCTTAGTAGTGCTAGATGAATGTGATGTGGTTGCATGGCCAGTGGATGTGGACGATTTCCTTTTCTTCTTTCCTTCGTCCTTGTCATGCTCATCTCGAGGTCGCTTGACTGGCTTGGCTATTTTGCATCCTTCAGCTTTCTTCTCATCCCTTTTAATAGACTTGAGCAAGGCCTTTTTAAGTTCTTCCTCTTCTGGTGTATCCATGATATCTTCAAGTAATAGCCCTTTGAGATCAGATCTTGAAGGTTTAGGTGGCACGGTTCGAATAGTGATTGGTGTTGTCTGCATGAGGTTGGCCACTGTCTTTTCTAGGTTTCTCTTGACATATTCCTTGAAGGTTCTAGGAAGATTCTCTTGAAGGTATTGAGTGACCTCTTGGGGTACGTGAGAACTGACTGCCTGTGGGACATGAGTTTGAAGAAATTCCCTTGCTGTCTTTTCTAGATTAAACTCTTGGAGATTCTTGATGTGAAATTCGTTCTTGTCGGCCACTTTCTTTACTTCAGTGAGCTTAAAATCAAATGCTTTGTGTGCTTTTTCTTCAGCTTCTTGTATTTTCAATACGAACTCTTGAAGTTTGGCAAATTTGGCTTTCAGATCATTGAATTCAGTGGTAGATTGACCCACTGATGATGTTGGTGGTGATGGTGGTATAGTGTTGTCATTTCCTATTTCATCATCATCTTTGTTTTCTTCTTCATCACTTTCATCTTCTTCATCTCCTTCTTCATCTTTTTCATTATCATTATCGCTTTCAGCTTCTTCAGACTCGGATCTTGATTCATCCTTAGACTTTTCTGATTCACCCTCTGATTTATCTGGTGCATCAGACTTTGTAGTCTCAGACTCCTCTTGTTTCTCTTCTTGTTCATCATCAGGATGTGAAGCTGACCCTTCACCTCTTCTCATTTTTTCACGCTTCTCTTCCTCTTCACTGTGTTTTTGTAAGTTTTCTCTGAATGCAATCTTATACTGTTCTTTTTCTTCTTTTTCGTTCCTTGGAGGTTCTATAGCAGAGAATGGTGAATCAGTGAATTTGATTGACTTTCCTTTTCCTTTGCCCAAAGTTTTATCAGTTTCAGCCAACACTGTCTTCAACTTTTCAAAATTCTTCCCCTTCTTTCCTTTACTGAGATCCACTTCTTCTTCACCCTCTTCATCACTTGATTCGTCTCGGAGTTGTGGTTGAGCTGTTGAGACTTTGGAAACTACTTTCTTCTTTTCAGCTCTAGTGATTTTCTTTGTTTCAGAAGAGGCTGCTCGAGCTGGGACAGTTGTTTTACTTTCTTTTCCCTTGGTCGGTTTTATAACCATAAGACCCACCTTTCCAGCTTTTTCAGCTTTATCATACATCTGATATGCCTCAGTATCCATCACTTCGTCACTTAACATCCTTTGTGGAATTCTCATACCTTGTTTCTCCGTGTTTGACTGTTGTATTTTTACTCTGGAGAGAATGTGATCCATTTGATCTGTATGCATCTTCTCATTTACACGTCGATCAATGTCCGGGTGTCTTTTCATGAAAAGTGAGATTAACAATTTGGTGAAACGGGGAAAAGGTACTTTGTATTTAGGCTTTTGATGAAAGTTTTGGCTCAGGAAGATAATGTCATTCCATATGTATTTGGCGAAGTCCACATGTTTTAGGTTGACGACCCCCCAGAAAAATTGTAGGTGTTCTAAGCGTGGGTGTTCAAGACCAGTGGTTTTGCCAGTTATACTGTGCACGATGATGGTGTACAGGGTTAACCATGGTTGTGGGATGTACTGCCTATCTACATTGGAGAGTATGGTTAGCTCTTTCTCTGACTCATCATATCCAAGAAGTCTAAGTGTAGCAACCATGTCATTAAAAGTTGGGTCATCATGAAACTTTTTCATTGAGCCTGTGACTTCTGCAGGAAGTTGTAAGACACTGCGAAGAGAATCAACATTAAACTCGATTTCCCTGTTGTCTATAGTGACTGTTATGCTCTCGTTGTCTTCTCCGATTACCATGGAATGCCAGAATTGATTGAGATATACTTCAGGAACACTTGCAGTATTGGTCAGTGTTGGGCAGATGAAGTGTGTCTTGAGGATTTCCACGATGATTTGACAAGTTTTGTGGCAAAGCAGCTTCTTGAAATCAATTCTCGAGTTTGACTCACTTATCCTGCGTTCATCATCTTCTGGAAATAATTGCTTTCGAGTCACTGATTCTTGAGACATGGTTTTCCTGACCATTACAAACACCAACAACAATACAATGGCAATCGTATATATGTGTTAGTGAATGCTTTAAGTCACAGACTATTGTTCAAGTAAACAAGTTCATGCAATCATGAGCACATTTCTAAGTGATGACAAGTTATATAAACTTGGAAGTTGTAAAACCCGAAAATCTAAAACATGCAAAAATTACCAAAATGCCCCTGAAAACTTTAAAAATTAATTAAAGCTTAATTAAAGTCCCGAAACGATCCCAAACTTCTGGAAACGAACAAGATATGATACAAAATAATTTTGACGACTTCGATTAATATTTATACAAGTTATGAAATGACCAAAATACCCTTGTGTGTACCGAAAATTTAATTACACAATTATTATCATTTATAAACCATTTTAAATTACAAATTAAAATAGGAAAATACACAAAATAAAAAGGAAATTAAATTGGGCCATCAAAGGCCGGTTCTTTGGCCTCATATCCCTCCCCATGCTCGGCCATAAATTAGATATATCAAGCCCTAATTTTAATTTGCCCCATTAACCCTAAAAACAAAGTGCCGCCACCATCAATAATTCATCCACACCTCCATCCGATTTTTCTGCATCAAGAGTAAATTTTCTGGAGTTCTTAGGGTTGCCAAGAAGGTGGGAAAAATAGCTACACACTCCTAGAGTTGATCGTTTGGTGTTGGTGATTTATTTGGGTCGAATAAGTGCAACCGAGAAAAAGAAAATCAAATCGTGTGAATCCTTTGTTCTATAATCGAATTGGTATTTTTCTAACCCTCTCTTGATCACATATAACATGTATAAAATACTGGAATCGAACCATGCAATGTACTATGATCGAACAAAAATTAATAAGCTTATAAACCCTAGAATCGAATTAATTTTATAGAACATGTATGCGATTTTTATGAGCCTTGTATATATTTTTCGTGGGTCTCTTATACATCATATAACATGGGAAAAATAGTAGCTTGATTTGTGGATGTCGAATTTGTGAGTTTTGGAATTTATGTTAGATCGGTTTTAGAAAATAAAAGAGATATTGTGGGAAAAATTACATGGCCGATCGAACTAGGGTTTAGAATGAATGAAATCTGGAAATAATCATGATATAATGATGATAGAATGATGAGATGATGATTGGGAATTTTTAGGGTTTGATTTTGTGCATAAAATGTAAAACCGATTGGAAAATAAATGTTAAGGGGGCGTTTTGTAATTTTTTAAATTCGTGGACCATTTTTGTAATACTCTATAAAACCAGGGCAATATGAATAAAATATGTCTTGAGGGTGCTATGTGTAAATTATGGAGGTTTTGGAATTTAAAATGTAATTTGTAAGTTATGTATATTCGAATTGGAAAATAAATAAAACGAGGGACTAAAAATGTAATTTCTGGAAACTTGAAGTGGTTTTGTGTAAATAATAATGCTAAGAGTGTTTTGTGTAATTTGGAGTATTTATGGGTCTAATATGTAATTGTGGCTAATTATATAATTTGTTTTGTATTTAAATAAGTACAAGGACTAAATATGTAAATTACCTAAACCTTGAGGGCTGTTTGTAACATATTGATATTGAAGGGTATTTTCTGTAAATTGAATAAATAAAAGGGCTTGATGTGTAATGTAACTAAGATGAGGATTAAATGGTAAATAATAAAAGTATAAGGTTTAATTTGTAATTAATAAAGTAAAGGGGTGTAACTTGTAAATTATGGAACTTGAAGGCTAAACATGAAATTCTGGAAAGTATAAGTGTTTGAAAGGTAAAATGATAAGATTTCAAATGTGGACCTTTAACTTTGGTAAATTTGCATTAATAACCCTGAACTTGTGTAAATTGTTAAAATGAATATTATTTCCATAAGAAGCTAATTAAAGACTTGAATTGAATCATATCACTTAAATCTTGCTAAGTGTGGTAACTTACTAATATTGGAAACCTGCTAAAAATAGAAAGTTACTAAAAATGGAAGTTACTTATAATGGGAAAATGACTGAACCCCTTTCGTATTTATATCTTCTACTCCTTTAGGTTCGAGGAAGGAGTGATCTTGAGCCCTGTCAGCTACTCTTGTGTTCTTTGCTTGCTTTTGAATAAGGTACAGATATTCTGCTCTTCTTGTAAAGAGCCTTCGTCTCATTTTGACTCCTGATTCATTTTATGTTTTCCCTTGTGTTGTGAACCATAGATTTGGACCTTTGCTTTGACCTTTGTCTTGAACCTTGTCATAAACTTGAACTTGAACCTTGATACACTTGATATGAACCATTTGACTTGAACCTTTGATTTGAACCCTGCTATGACACTTGACATGACTTATTGAACCCTGATAACCTGAATAATTAAGACCTGGGGTATTTGAAGGTTCATAGGATTTTATAACTACTTTTAAATTGTATATGAAGAGGTTTTGAAACATTCTTTAAAAGACTTTTATTATGAACTGTTCTAAGGACCATATTATTAAAACTATGTAAAAAGGATTTTCTTATAATAAACTATAATGAACCTTCTAATATTTGACCTTCCTGATATTGACCTCCTGATAATGAACCCCTGCATTTATATCCTGTCTTGAACCCTGATATGAACCCTGGTATGAACCCTGATATGACACCTAACATTTGATACCTGAGACTTGACACCCGAGACTTGATACCTGACCTTGACCCACAGTTTGAGACTACGAGCCACCCACTAGGCATGAGGGTTTCATGTCCATGTCATTGATGCACCGGTGGCATGACTCTAGGGCAGGAGAGTGATGTCCTGTT
Source organism: Artemisia tridentata subsp. tridentata (assembly GCA_021014915.2). Classification (NCBI taxonomy): domain Eukaryota; kingdom Viridiplantae; phylum Streptophyta; class Magnoliopsida; order Asterales; family Asteraceae; genus Artemisia; species Artemisia tridentata. The sequence continues at coordinate 160,766,193 of CP139504.1, read as the reverse complement.
CCGTCCCCGACCTGATTTGATTTGTTATGTAGAGAAGACCCTGTGGCCTGCGGGGGCGCATGGATGCATCCTAGACATGTCCTGATTTGTTATGATTCCTGTTATATCCTGGTGACTGACGAGTGTGTGCGATACACGTCTTTCACACCCCTGGGAGTTCGCGACTCCAACCCCTGGAGGTATCCCCTCACCCTGTACTTGGTATGCTGAGGTCACCCCTCCATACACCCTGATATGTGACTTGATATGGTTTGATTTTGAGATTGATTTTGAGTTTCTGGGCTCGTAGAGGATTTCTGTTTACCTGAAACCTTGTAACCTTATGACCTGCTACTTGACATGATACTTGACCTGACATTTGACCTGACTTGATTTGACTTGGGTTTATGGTGGATTTCTGGTTATGTTACCCTATGACTTGATACTGGACTTTACCTGATTTCAACTTGGGGTTTTGGTGGGTTCTGGTTTCATACACTTTCACCATTGTAACCATTCTTAATTCCTGGTATGTCTGCATAACTCTTGTATTCCTTTTCCTGACTCTTGTTACTCCTGGTATTATTTCACTTACTTTATTATTCCGTTATTACTGCTTTGTTTCCGTTATATCTGTTCACTGAGCTCTCGTAGCTCAGCCGCATTTCTTTTCCTGCGGCAGGTACATTTAAGCTAGGAGCTGGGTTTTAGCTTGGGATGAGAGCAACTTGTGTGAAGTTTAGACCTTGTCTTTCTAGTGTGACCACTTGGATATTATTTATGTTATGCCATTGTTTGGGCAGTTTGGATTCAGTTTTGTACTTCGTTATTTCCATCTTGCACTTGATATAAGTCGTGTTGACTTATTTTCCCTTGAATTTTAATGTCAAAGCTTCCGCTATTTTATTTCCTGAATGCTTGTATCTGATATGAAGCCATGTATTTGTGACACCTTTACCCTTGTCGGGTTGGGGTGTTACAATTTATGGTATCAGAGCCAGGTTTTCAGAAACCCTTAGAGCTTAGGCTCGTGACCTGTGAGGATTGGGTAGACATTAGGTTTCCTTTCGCGCACTCTCTTTTCCTGTTATGCTCTGTCATCTTCCTTGATCTTGCTCTGTCATATTTTCCTGTTTTGCTCTGTCATATATTCTTGATCTACTTTGTCATATTCTACCTGAGTTGCTAATCCTTTTTGTGATCGTTCAGATGGTGAATACGCGCTTTACTCAGTACACTAATGGGGAGGATGGCCCCAATTTTGAACAGATGATAGCCGCCGCGGTGGCTGCTGCTATTCCGCAAGTGGTGACTCAGGTCACCAATAACATCAGGGACGGTGCAGGTTCTTCTGGTGGTGGTGGTGGTGGTGGTGATGCTCCACCCCCTACTCCACCCACTGCTCCTCCCGCTGCTCCTCCTGTTGGCATTCATGTGTGGATCGAGAGGTTTAACAAGCTTAAGCCTCTCTCTTTCAGGTCCGCTGCTACTGCTCATGAAGCGGAGGACTGGATCACACATATCGAGAAGTTGTTTCGTGTTCTGGGATGTGCTGACGAGTTTAAAACTCGGTTGGCCACATTCAAACTGGAAGGTGATGCCCAGAATTGGTGGGTTGCTCTTGTTCAGGCGAAAGGGGATGATTTTGCCGAGACTTGTTCGTGGGCGGATTTCATTGAGGTGTTTTATAGACAGTATATTCCTATGTCGGAGCAGCTAAGGTATGAAAGGGAATACGGGTCGATTCGTCAAGGTGATCAGGAGTCGTCAGGAGAGTTTATGCAACGGTTTCTGCGTCTGGCCAGTTTCGTTGGGCCAGAGGTCACTGGTGATGCTATACGGCAGGCTCGTCATTTCAAATGGGCTTTGAAGGGGTGGGTGTTAGACCGGATTGTTAACACTCCGTTTGAGGATGTGGCTGGAGTTCAGGACGCCGCGCGTAACATCGAGTTGTTGCATGCGGACAGGGTGGCTAATAAGCGTGATAGGGACGGTAATCGGGTGCATTCCAAGGGGCAGAGTCAGCAGGACCAGAGTAGGGATTATAAGGGTCATCGGAACCAGAATTATGAGCGGAAGGGGCAGTCTAGTGGGGGTTTGGAATCACGAGATCGGGCGGACCGTGGTCATGATCAGCGAGGTCGGGATTCAAGGTTAGCTTCTAGGCAGGATGGCGATCGTCGGGGGCGCAGCGACAGTCAGGGGTCGGCTAGTTGTCCACAGTGTGGGAAGAATCATACGGGGTTTTGTCGTACGACTTCTGGAGCTTGTTTTAGGTGTGGTTCGAGGGAGCATAAGTTGAAAGATTGTCCGAGGCGGAATCCGGAACCACTTGAGAAATATCTTGGCCCTCCTTCTCCTACTCCTACTACCGGTCGTGTTTTCTCGTATCCTCGTGACCAGGCAGATAAGGCGTCTGGTATGTCCTTGTTTGTTTTCCGTTCTCTTTCATTTCTATGTCCTTGCAAATTTCGAGGACGAAATTTTTCTGTTAGAGGGGAAGAGTTGTAAAACCCGAAAATCTAAAACATGCAAAAATTACCAAAATGCCCCTGAAAACTTTAAAAATTAATTAAAGCTTAATTAAAGTCCCGAAACGATCCCAAACTTCTGGAAACGAACAAGATATGATACAAAATAATTTTGACGACTTCGATTAATATTTATACAAGTTATGAAATGACCAAAATACCCTTGTGTGTACCGAAAATTTAATTACACAATTATTATCATTTATAAACCATTTTAAATTACAAATTAAAATAGGAAAATACACAAAATAAAAAGGAAATTAAATTGGGCCATCAAAGGCCGGTTCTTTGGCCTCATATCCCTCCCCATGCTCGGCCATAAATTAGATATATCAAGCCCTAATTTTAATTTGCCCCATTAACCCTAAAAACAAAGTGCCGCCACCATCAATAATTCATCCACACCTCCATCCGATTTTTCTGCATCAAGAGTAAATTTTCTGGAGTTCTTAGGGTTGCCAAGAAGGTGGGAAAAATAGCTACACACTCCTAGAGTCGATCGTTTGGTGTTGGTGATTTATTTGGGTCGAATAAGTGCAACCGAGAAAAAGAAAATCAAATCGTGTGAATCCTTTGTTCTATAATCGAATTGGTATTTTTCTAACCCTCTCTTGATCACATATAACATGTATAAAATACTGGAATCGAACCATGCAATGTACTATGATCGAACAAAAATTAATAAGCTTATAAACCCTAGAATCGAATTAATTTTATAGAACATGTATGCGATTTTTATGAGCCTTGTATATATTTTTCGTGGGTCTCTTATACATCATATAACATGGGAAAAATAGTAGCTTGATTTGTGGATGTCGAATTTGTGAGTTTTGGAATTTATGTTAGATCGGTTTTAGAAAATAAAAGAGATATTGTGGGAAAAATTACATGGCCGATCGAACTAGGGTTTAGAATGAATGAAATCTGGAAATAATCATGATATAATGATGATAGAATGATGAGATGATGATTGGGAATTTTTAGGGTTTGATTTTGTGCATAAAATGTAAAACCGATTGGAAAATAAATGTTAAGGGGGCGTTTTGTAATTTTTAAAATTCGTGGACCATTTTTGTAATACTCTATAAAACCAGGGCAATATGAATAAAATATGTCTTGAGGGTGCTATGTGTAAATTATGGAGGTTTTGGAATTTAAAATGTAATTTGTAAGTTATGTATATTCGAATTGGAAAATAAATAAAACGAGGGACTAAAAATGTAATTTCTGGAAACTTGAAGTGGTTTTGTGTAAATAATAATGCTAAGAGTGTTTTGTGTAATTTGGAGTATTTATGGGTCTAATATGTAATTGTGGCTAATTATATAATTTGTTTTGTATTTAAATAAGTACAAGGACTAAATATGTAAATTACCTAAACCTTGAGGGCTGTTTGTAACATATTGATATTGAAGGGTATTTTCTGTAAATTGAATAAATAAAAGGGCTTGATGTGTAATGTAACTAAGATGAGGATTAAATGGTAAATAATAAAAGTATAAGGTTTAATTTGTAATTAATAAAGTAAAGGGGTGTAACTTGTAAATTATGGAACTTGAAGGCTAAACATGAAATTCTGGAAAGTATAAGTGTTTGAAAGGTAAAATGATAAGATTTCAAATGTGGACCTTTAACTTTGGTAAATTTGCATTAATAACCCTGAACTTGTGTAAATTGTTAAAATGAATATTATTTCCATAAGAAGCTAATTAAAGACTTGAATTGAATCATATCACTTAAATCTTGCTAAGTGTGGTAACTTACTAATATTGGAAACCTGCTAAAAATAGAAAGTTACTAAAAATGGAAGTTACTTATAATGGGAAAATGACTGAACCCCTTTCGTATTTATATCTTCTACTCCTTTAGGTTCGAGGAAGGAGTGATCTTGAGCCCTGTCAGCTACTCTTGTGTTCTTTGCTTGCTTTTGAATAAGGTACAGATATTCTGCTCTTCTTGTAAAGAGCCTTCGTCTCATTTTGACTCCTGATTCATTTTATGTTTTCCCTTGTGTTGTGAACCATAGATTTGGACCTTTGCTTTGACCTTTGTCTTGAACCTTGTCATAAACTTGAACTTGAACCTTGATACACTTGATATGAACCATTTGACTTGAACCTTTGATTTGAACCCTGCTATGACACTTGACATGACTTATTGAACCCTGATAACCTGAATAATTAAGACCTGGGGTATTTGAAGGTTCATAGGATTTTATAACTACTTTTAAATTGTATATGAAGAGGTTTTGAAACATTCTTTAAAAGACTTTTATTATGAACTGTTCTAAGGACCATATTATTAAAACTATGTAAAAAGGATTTTCTTATAATAAACTATAATGAACCTTCTAATATTTGACCTTCCTGATATTGACCTCCTGATAATGAACCCCTGCATTTATATCCTGTCTTGAACCCTGATATGAACCCTGGTATGAACCCTGATATGACACCTAACATTTGATACCTGAGACTTGACACCCGAGACTTGATACCTGACCTTGACCCACAGTTTGAGACTACGAGCCACCCACTAGGCATGAGGGTTTCATGTCCATGTCATTGATGCACCGGTGGCATGACTCTAGGGCAGGAGAGTGATGTCCTGTTCCGTCCCCGACCTGATTTGATTTGTTATGTAGAGAAGACCCTGTGGCCTGCGGGGGCGCATGGATGCATCCTAGACATGTCCTGATTTGTTATGATTCCTGTTATATCCTGGTGACTGACGAGTGTGTGCGATACACGTCTTTCACACCCCTGGGAGTTCGCGACTCCAACCCCTGGAGGTATCCCCTCACCCTGTACTTGGTATGCTGAGGTCACCCCTCCATACACCCTGATATGTGACTTGATATGGTTTGATTTTGAGATTGATTTTGAGTTTCTGGGCTCGTAGAGGATTTCTGTTTACCTGAAACCTTGTAACCTTATGACCTGCTACTTGACATGATACTTGACCTGACATTTGACCTGACTTGATTTGACTTGGGTTTATGGTGGATTTCTGGTTATGTTACCCTATGACTTGATACTGGACTTTACCTGATTTCAACTTGGGGTTTTGGTGGGTTCTGGTTTCATACACTTTCACCATTGTAACCATTCTTAATTCCTGGTATGTCTGCATAACTCTTGTATTCCTTTTCCTGACTCTTGTTACTCCTGGTATTATTTCACTTACTTTATTATTCCGTTATTACTGCTTTGTTTCCGTTATATCTGTTCACTGAGCTCTCGTAGCTCAGCCGCATTTCTTTTCCTGCGGCAGGTACATTTAAGCTAGGAGCTGGGTTTTAGCTTGGGATGAGAGCAACTTGTGTGAAGTTTAGACCTTGTCTTTCTAGTGTGACCACTTGGATATTATTTATGTTATGCCATTGTTTGGGCAGTTTGGATTCAGTTTTGTACTTCGTTATTTCCATCTTGCACTTGATATAAGTCGTGTTGACTTATTTTCCCTTGAATTTTAATGTCAAAGCTTCCGCTATTTTATTTCCTGAATGCTTGTATCTGATATGAAGCCATGTATTTGTGACACCTTTACCCTTGTCGGGTTGGGGTGTTACATAAACTTGGAAGTTATGTAAACATGACAAATGAATACAAACTCAACATATTTATATAAACTAGATAAGTTTATATAAACTTGATGAATTTATAGATATTTGACATGTTTAGATAAACTTAACAAGAGTATAAAAACTTGACAGGTCATGCAGACTTGGCAAATTTTACAAACTTGGTATGTTCTACAAACTCAGTATATCCTACAAACTCGAGATAATTAGATACTCGAGAGAGTCTAGAAACTCGAGAGTGGCAAGAAAGTAGAGAGGGTTAAGAAACTCAAGAGTGACAAGAAACTTGAAATAGTCAAGAAACTCGAGAGTGGCAAGAAACTTGAAATAGTCAAGAAACTTGAGAGTGGCAAGAAACTCGAGAGGGTCATGAAACTCGAGAGTGTCATGAAACTCGAAAGAGTCATGAAACTTGAGAGAGACATGAAACTCGAGAGAATCATGAAACTCGAGAGAGTCATGAAACTCGAGAGAGTCATGAAACTCGAAAGAATCATGAAACTCGAGAGAGTCATGAAACTCGAGAATCTAAGACTATTGTCTCCTAACTCGGAGACAAAGTCGAGAGGGTCATACAAACTTAGCAGATTCAAAAATATTAGCACAAACTTGATAAACATCAGTCACAAACTTGGTAAACGTTATGCTAGAAACTCAGTATATGAACATTTAAGCATAAACATGGTGTCATAATCACAAACTCAACTCTGCAATCTTAAACACATATACAATAATTTCAACTGAACATATCCCATCATTCAAATAATACCACATAACATTCATTCATCATATTTCACAAAATCAACAGCCTTAAACCCTAACTCAGTCGAATTGATCAATTTAGCGTTATTGAAACCAATTAATCTATTGCAATATACCCAGAAACATGTAATGAGAATATTACACTAACTTAATTAGATTAAACAACACTCATCCAGAAACACCCAAATTGTATACATAAACCCTAACATGTTAATGAGGAATTTATTCTACAGAAACAAGGATGCGAATGATTAAAATGCTCAATGGATTCATATTAACACTTACAAGTTAAGATTTATACGAACGAATTGACTATTCTTGATATTCTTGAAAGTTAAGGATTTTAGGCGGTATTTTGCGTGAGAGGGAATAGTTAATGCTTTTACTGTGTGTGTTATGCGTTTGACTGAAGTCAGAGAGCATGTTTTATTTAATAAGTTTGGCTTTTTTGTCAGTTTAAGTCCTCTAACTTGCATCCTAGATTGCATTAGGTCCTAAGTTGATAACTTATATCATTTTGACAGATTTAATCCTTGAACTATGAACCTAACTCAATTTGAGGTCCTAAAACCACAACATTTCAAACCTAACAGTTTCAGCCCTTTAAGTTTAAAATCAAGATCCAATATTTTATGTAACTTCTCCCCCTTGAACTAAGACCTATTTTTGAAAAAAAAAATTAAGACAAGTAGCCCAAGAGTTCATAGAAATATTTTTCGATGAAGATTTTGATGAAGATTTTGAGATGATAAATGTGCAAAAATTTCTCCCCCTCAAAATATGTTCGTGATTTGAAATTATTGAAATTTGAAATGACGAGAACATATTTTTTGTGTGGATACACTTTTGCACACTTACAGTTTTTTATTTATTTATTTATTTTTATTTATTTATTTTTTTTATAAAATAATAGATAAATTGGAAAATCTTTTTGAGTTTTTCAATAATTATTTACAAAGATAGTTTTGATGTTTGACTCGGTTAATTTTGTGTAAGAAATTTGTTCAAATCGTCTAGAGTCAAACATCGCATACCAATCTGGTGAACCAGTTCCACAAATCTTGCATGAGGCAAGGCTTTGGTGAACAAATTCGCCAATTGGTGTTCAGTACCCACAAAGTATAATTCAACTGTACCCATTTCCATGTGCTCTTTGATAAAATGATACCAGTGAGCAATATGCTTCGATTTGGAATGTTGAACCGTGTTGCAGGAAATAGCTATGGCACTCTTGGAGTCATAGTACATCGGAATCTTGTTGAACACATATCCGTAGTCCATCAGCTAAGATCGCATCCAGATGACTTGAGCGCAGCAGGCAGACATGGCGACGTATTCCGATTCTGTAGACGACAGTGATGTACAGTCTTGCTTCTTTGACTGCCAAGAGACGAGCTTGTCACCTAGAAATTGGACTCCCCCAGACGTACTTTTTCTTGTGTCTAAACAACCTGCATGGTTAGCATCTAAAAAAGCAACAAGTTCAAATCCGGAATCCTTTGGATACCAGATCCCCAAATGAATGGTTCCCTTTATGTATCGAAGGATCCGCTTAACAGCAGACAAATGACGTTCAGTAGGTCGAGACTGGTAACGGGAGCATAAGTACGTGGCAAATACAACATCCGGCCGCCTAGCGATGAGATACATGAGAGACCCAATCATACTACGATATTTCATAGGATCAATGGGTGTGCCATGTAGATCAGCATCTAGCTTTAGGGATGAGGAAGACATGGGGGTGTTATAGGTGTCACAAGTATTCATACCATGCTTTTTCAATATTTCCAATGCATATTTAGACTGACTTAAAAATATACCACGAGGTGATTGATGAACTAGCAGTCCTAGAAAGAACTTGAGTTCACCCATCACGGACATCTCAAAGTTTTGTTTCATAAGTCTTGCAAAAGCGTTTGAATATTTTTTATGAGTTGATCCAAAAATGATATCATCTACATAAATTTGAACAATGAGAATATCCTCCCCGTGTTTTTGTATAAATCAAGTCGGGTCAACAGATCCTTTAGTAAAATGATTGGCTAATAAGAATGCAGACAGTTTGTCGTACCATGCCCTCGGGGCTTGTTTAAGGCCGTAGAGGGCTTTCTTGAGCCTGTAGACATGGTTTGGATGCTCTGGATCGACGAAGCCCTCTGGTTGTGAAACGTACACCTCTTCCCTGAGTTTTCCATTGAGAAATGTTGTCTTCACGTCCATCTGGTATACCATGATGTTCTTGTGAGCAGCGTACACCATGAACATTCTTACAGCCTCAAGACGTGCCACTGGTGCAAACGATTCTTCGAAGTCAATCCCTTCTTCCTGACTGAACCCTTTGGCGACCAAGCGGGACTTGTTACGAATAACTGTACCGTCCGCATCTAACTTATTTTTCCAGATCCACTTCAAACCGACGACATAAACCCCATCTGGTCTCTCTACTAATTCCCAAACTTCCAACCTCTTGAATTGATCCAATTCTTCTTGCATAGACTCAATCCAGTTGTCGTAGGTAAGGGCTTCTTTAATGTTTTTTTGTTCGGACTGACAAACGGTGAGTGCATAAATGCAGGTTTCACCGTCTGTATAGAGTCATTGTCGTGTCATGACAGGGTTTTCTGGGTTGCCAATCACATTTACAAGGGGATGATCCTTTGTCCATATGTGTGTTGATGGGTAATGTTGATAGGTATGGTGCAGATTTGACGGTTCCAAATTGCGTGTGGACGACTCTGCGATATCAGGAATGGTGGGAGCCGGTGCAAATGGATTAAAGAATGCGTTGCCGTCATAATCTGCTGGAGTGGGTATTGCAGAAGAATGTTGGGGGGACCTTCAGCTGCAGACGCGGAAGTAGAAGGTGTTTGATTTATTGATGATGAGGTGTCTGGTTGAGGTGCAACTTCAGCAACTGCGTTAGTTGTGGTCTCTGGTGTATCAGGTACTTGATTATCGATGAGTGGTTGTGCAGCGGAGCTTGTGGATCCATTAGGAGCATGACGAACCATAGTGTCATCAAACAATGGAGCAAACAAGTCTTCAGATCTTTGCGATTTAGAGAGAATGATGCAGCTGAAGGATCAGGGAAGTTAAGACGGTTGGAATCGGGTTCTAAGCTGTTTTGCTCAGAAGCCATTTCGGTAAGCTCATCGAAATTAGCATGTATAGTCACCTGAATCTCCCGGGTGCGACGGTTCCAAATTCTAAATCCCTTTGAATTTTCACAATAACCGACAAAAATCCCTATATCCGCTTTGGCCTTTAATTTTCCGAGGTCATCACGATCGTTCTTTGGATAGCAAAGAGCTCCAAAAACATGAAAGTAATTAATAATTAGTTTTCGGCGGTGAACAATCTCATATGGTGTCTTTGTGTGCCTTTTGGTGATCATTCATCTGTTTTGGGTGTAGCAGGCAATTGAAACGGCTTCAGCCCATAGGTAGTCCGGTAACTGAGCATTGATTAACATTGTTTGTGCTGCTTCCACTAGAGTTCGGTTTCGCCTTTTGACCACACTGTTCTGTTCGGGGCTGCGAGCAATGGATGTTTGATGTTCAATACCCACTTTCTCATAATACTCCCTAAGAGTCTGATTCTTGAATTCAGTTCCATTATCTGTTCGAATTTTCTGATGGCGTTGCGTAACTGAACTTGAATCTTTGTGAGAAAGGTGATGATCATGGACGGTGCTTGATCTTTACTGCCAAGAAAATAAGTCCAAGTCCATCTTGAATAATCATCGACAATTACCAGTATGTACCGCTTCCCATTAATAGTTTGAACACACATAGGGCCACACAGATCCATATGCAATAGTTGAAATATGTGATCAGTATTGTGCTCGGGTTTAGGAGGAAAGTGAGCACGAGTACTTTTTCCTTGTTCACAAGCGGGACACAGATGATCTTTGGCATATCTGAATTTTGGAAGACCATCGACCAACTTTTTACGAGCAAGCTCGGTCATTGTTTTGAAGTTCAGGTGAGACATACGCTTGTGCCATAACCATGCTTTGGTGGGATGAGCCTTGGAAAGTAGACAAATTGGTGAGGAAGCTGTCATGTCCGAGAAGGAAATAGTATGAAGACTGGTTCCGCGCTTTCCTTTCATCAGATCATTTCCTTGAAGATCTCGAACAAAACATGTTTTCTCCCGAAAAGCCACTTCTAAATCACCATCGCAGAATTGTCCGACGGAGAACAAATTATGACCAAGGCCCTCGACATAGTAGACACGGCTAATCTCGATATTCCCATTGACATAATCACCATAACCCATGATAGCTGCGAAATGATCATTCTCGAACCTGACAGTGCCTATGAACTTCGCAACGAAGTTTACTAGAAGCTTTAGATTGCCTGTCATGTGCCGGGAACACCCGCTATCAACAATCCAGAGGACAATTTAGATCACCTGCATCACAATGAGAAGACACAGATGGAGAGTTGGAACCTTTGGATCCTGTGGGGTTAGTCATACAGGTGTTAAGCATCTTTGGTACCCAATTAAAACTAGGCTTATACTGTAACCAACGCTGCCACGTCCAACTAGTCTCTACTTTCTTCCTAATGTAAGTACTTGGTGATCGGTTTTCCTTAGATGCAGCTATGGTCTTGTCAACTTTGGTCTCAGAAACTACTTGTGGCGATTTTCCTAAAATGGACTTAGCAGCGGTTATGGGCCTAAAGGAAATGCCATTAGTACGTTTCCATCTCCTAAATAAAAGGGTTTTTGCTACACATTTTGCATGATTACCAGATAACATACTGGCACGATAGAACACACAATAAGCATCAACCATTACATAATTTTAAACATTCTCACTTTTCGCCGTCCTAGATAAAACTTGAAGAAACTTGAGGATTTTACTCTAGAAACTCGGAGATTTCAATCATTGAAACTCGGAGGATTTTACACTAGAAACTCAATAAATTCACAAACTTGAAAAATCTCACAAACTTGGTAACAAATCAAGAAAGTCGAGAAAACTGTAGAAACTCGAGAACCTTGGAGAAAGTCGAGAAAATGTAGAAACTCAAGAAGCTTGGAGAAAGTCGAGAACCTGTAGAAACTCGAAAAGCTTGGAGAAAGTCAAGAATTTGTAGAAACTCGAGAAGCTTGGAGAAAGTCGAGAATTTTTAGAAACTCGAGAGGCTTAGAAAGTCGAGAGACTTGGAGAAACTCGAGAACATTAGAAACTCGAGAAGTTTTCCAAAATCGATAAGCAACAAGAAACTCGATAAAATTATCTAACCCGATAATTTATCAAGAAACTCGAGACAACCCAAACTCGAGAATCAATAAGAAACTTGATAAAACAAAGAAACTCGATAGATTTATCTAACTTGATAAATCTGACAAACTCGAGAGATGAACAGTACGTCTCGGATGAATAGTGTCTTCTCGGATGAACAGTGATTTCTCGGATTTTCTTTAGTTTTTACTTAAATCTAATCTTTAACAACCTAAATTACCCCTAGGCGAATGATACCACTTGATGAATCTATTAATTAACCACACAAGCTACATAATTAGATCTAAATCTAGTGAGAGAAAGTAGAGAGAGAAAGAGAGTGGAAGGATGATTAACAAATAATAGTGAAATGTTTAGCTCTTCAACCAACCAACCCTCTCCCTTGAATGGGAGGGGGTATTTATAGTTTTTACATGGTCTTGGGCTTAAAGCCCTAATTAAACATAATTAATAAATAACAAGACACAGCCCATGAGCCTTTTACATAAGTTGGGCCATAAATCAAACATAAAGGCCTAAGCAACCTTATTACATTATGATCAATACTTGATTATATTAAACGTGTTCCCAACAGATCATTTCCTTGTAAGTCACGAAAGAAACAAGTTTTCTCCCGAAATGCAACTTCCAAATCCCCATCACAAAATTAACCGACAGAGAAAAGGTTGTGACCAAGGCCTTCGAAATAATAGACACGACTAATTTTGATTTTGCCATTGACGTAATCTCCATATCCCATGATAGCAGCGAAATGATCATTCCCGAATCTGACAGTGCCGATGAACTTTGAAACAAAGTTTACTAGCAATTTGAGGTTGCATGTCATGTGTCAGGAACAACCGCTATCAACAATCCATAGAACTATTTGTATCACCTGCATCACACGAAGATGACGAAGATGGAGTGATGGTATGGGTGGAACCCAAAGAAGTTGTGGGTTCCGTTGGGTTTGAAACACAGATATTAATAACTTTAGGTAGCCATGTAAAACTAGGTTTCCTTTGCAACCAACATTGCCATGTCCAACTAGTTTTAGCTTTCTTCTTAGTTAATTAGCTAAGTGATGGGATTGTCTTAGGAATTATATTCGCAACTATGGGTGTGTCTAAGGCATTTTTAGAAACTAAACTTGGCTGTTTTCCTAGCACAGACTTAGAAGCAATAGTGGGCCTAGAGGGAATCCCAGATGTATGTTTTTTGTTATGAGTTAAAAGGGAGTTAGCTACACATTTTGTATGATCACCAGATAACATACTATTACAACAAGATACACAAGATGCATTAACATTCAAAACATTCAAAGGTTCATCATTCGTTACACTGATAGTACGATTACAATTTGCCAAATTAGAATCTAAATCAGATGCAACATGAGTTTTATTCAAATTCCTAAGTTGATCTTCTACTTTTGGTGCTTCTAGTTTTCCGCTTCTACGTTGCCAGATCCTATTGTTATGTTTGATGCTCTTACGCTTTGATCTGCTAACGCTAGTAGTGGGGACTATTCCGGTAGAAGTGGAAGGATTCAAATTAGTAGTCTGAGGAGATGTTTGCCTAGGTGTTGTGTCCATTTTGTACATACCCGGTGCAATCACATTTGTGTTAACAAACTTTCCTTTTTCTAGTAACTGAATTTTCTCTTGAAGTTCAATGATGATGTAATTCTTTTGTTGAATTTTTGAATCGAATTCTCTATTTAAGCGAACGGTGTCATTACGATTTTGACAACATTCATCGATTTCCTTCAAAAGCTGAGATCGAGTCGTTTTCAATGAGTCATAAATGATTTTGTGCTCAGTTTTTAAATGCTCGATTTTATTTTCATATTTGAAAATTTGACTTTTTAAAACAACATTTTCATCATCAAGATTCTCAACTTTGGATGTGTGACTGTTATGAAAGGACATCATTTCATTTTGAATTTGCAATTTTAATTCAAAATCAAGACTCTGAGTTTGAAACCATTGTAGCTTCTGATTAAGTTGAAAATTTTCTGTTAAAAGTTTACTTTGCACATCATCATTGTGATTAATGATTCTCTCATTTTCTCTTTTTAAAGTCTCAATTTCGTGTCTCAACGTTTCAGTGTCAGCAGTGTGATCATCAACAAGCGTAGAATTGCAAGATTCATAAGTCGAATTCATAATCACAAAGATAATATCAGAACTTAGAACATCTTCCAAGAGTCGATCAGCTTCATTTTGTAAAACTTTGTTACGACGTTTTTGTTTTGAGATTGAATCTTCTGTTGCATTGAAAGTGTTCATCATGGATGTTACTTCTGTTTGGAGTTCCTGTTCCTAGTGTGTAGCACAAAGAAGCTGTTAGCTTTAATAAAAAGTGATGGTCATTTAGATATTTATATCTTTGTATTCTATCGTATAACATGTAATAGAATAGTCAAAAAGGCTCATGGATTGGACTAAGCTAATTGGTTAATAGTTAAACTAAGATAGTCCATTTAATGTAAGTTGTAATCATAGTCCAATCCATGTTATGTCAAGCCCATGGAAAGCCCGTAAGGGTCGTTTACTTTGTGCTATATAAAGCACACTTCACCTCATTCGTAAGGGGTACATGTGTTACACCCCGTGCCCGCTTAGACCAAAAACTTTGAACTTTTATGTGGAAACGCTTGACTTTTACGGATATTCTGTTACTCTTTTGACCATTGACAAAAATTTATAAATATTTAGACCTTGAGACTATTTTTAAATGAAACTAGACTCAATTACATTCGATATGCCAGGTGGCACGACCTTTAACGACTTACGGTTTAAAAGATATGATTTTTCGAAAATCGAAAAAATCTGGAAATACCTCCCAACTGCCGGTTGGGCTTCACAGAAAGTCCCAGCCGCCCCGGCTGGGAGTCTGCAGACCCCATAAACTTGCCATTTGACCCATTTTCATGATATACAACTGATGCGCGTGATGTGTCGTTGCGGGTTAGCAGTATTAATGCCTACTCAAGTTTTAAATTTATATTTAGCCGACTTATCAATAACACACACACTTAACGAGCAGTGTACCCGGTCTGTATGAATATAATGGTAAGCAGAGTGTCGATCACTAAGAGTGGAACGTATTATCTAGTTATTCTAATCAGTATTTTAATATCCTAAGTTAGTTATACAACCTAATCTAACGCAAGGGGGTTCAGCCTGAGAGACTGGCACAGTTTGGTTATAATTAAATAGAAAACTAAACTAATGAGCACGAATCAGCGATTAGCACACACGTACACAGATAGATACTCGAGACAATAAGAAGACCTGTCCTGATAATTAAATAGCTTGTCACTTGTTTTATTGCTAGTTTTATATGAAGTGTATATAATTAAACCTTTCTCGTTGGCTCTAATCTTATCGGCGAGTAAACCCTTAATGATTACTTATGTCTATCCTACTTTTCTAGAGACGCTAGAATAAATAGGCGAGGAAGGGGCATGGCGACCCAAGCAAGACTCAGCTAGACACAGAGGTTATCAATGCACTAATAAAAGTCACCAAAGACATCAACATATAAACTTTAATTAATGGGAAAGCAATATTAAGGGGAGTGCATGATCTTCCGTAGTCACATGACACAAGCCCATCAATCCTGATGAATTAAAGCGTACTAAAACAATAAAACAAAACTACTTAATGAATTGAATACATGCAGGACCTTCTTACAGCTCTTGTATCTTTGTTTGAGGTGTGTCTTGTGCTGCTTGGTCGTCTGGATTCGGCTCTAGGGTTATACAAAAGGTCTCTTAAATTCGTCTGACCTTGGGGTATTTATAGTTTCTGTCTGAGGGATCGATGCGGCGCATTGAGTTGATAGATGCGGCGCATTGACTAAACTTCGCGTGGGGTCCAAGATTAATATATTCTGGAATATTCGTACACCGTCTTCAGATGCGGCGTAACTTGATCTTTGTATGCGGCGCATGTACTTTAGCTGTCTTGGATTGTAACTGGTGAAATCTTGATAGTGATACGTCGTATGTTAGAAGTATATTGCGGCGTATCTGGAGTAGAACGAGCTTGATCTTCTTCTTTGACCAAAGTTTCATATGCGGCGCATGACAGAATTGCATGCGGCGCATTCTTCAAAGTCAGGCAATGGTCTTCGAATTCATCCAAGTATGATATTGCGTCGTATTTGTTGAGTGAGATACGGCGCATCTTCTGGATTTCAGTAGACTTTTGACATCTCGCTTGTTTTGCTCCATAATTAGTCCAAAATCGCCAAGTTTCACATAATGCTTGTTTTTACCTGAGAATTACTAAAGTAAACATTAATGTATCGATTCTCATATATAATATAATAAAACAAGTCAAATAAATAGGATAAATGATGATAATAAAATGCACTTATTTGAGTTCATCAAATATCCCCCCACTTGAACTTTACTTGTCCCCAAGTAAACCTTAGAATTAATCATATGAAAATGTATCCTAAAAGATATTAGGATTTATTTTTATATTTAAGCACGTATTCGTTTTGTCATAATCACACAACCAAACACTTAACGAAGTAGAAACCAAAATAATTTTTAATGTAAAACAATTCTAAATCGTTTAGTTGCTTAGTCGTGACGAATATTCTATCATAGGCTTGGCAAGTATACGCATCTCCCCCACTAAAGCCAAGGATTAACAAGTCTAAAGCGGTAAAAAGGGTTTGTTGGTTAAGGGTTGATCATCATTTTTAATCTCTATCGATCTCATATTCCAGAAAAGGCGACAAAATTACAAATACATGATCGAATCCACGACCACGATACTTGCAATTGCTCAATTTCTTAACTCGAATGAGCTAAAGATAGGACCAAGTAATCTTCACCAATAATATTATATCAAAAAGGGCGACAAAATCATAAATACATAGCCGAATCCACGACTACGATACTTAAGATTGCTCAAATCCCTAATCTCAATAAATCAAAGGTTTGGATGAAGAATGATATAGGGTATGGATAATATTTGGGATACAAATTGGTGTAAAATGAAAAATAAACAAAACAGATAAATTAAAATCCTAAGTGTGGTTAATCACTTTCCCAACCATCCCATGAATAAGACTCATATCATTGAATAACTCACGCTTTAACACTTGAAACACACGCTTTAGGTAGACACGAATTATACTCAACAAAATCTCAATCAAAGAATAACCTTAGTTGGCGTTCCCATAACGGCCAACTCCCATTCAATCCATAAATATAATATACAACAAAAAATAGTGGTGATATCTCCCACTTAATACAAAACTTTACATAAGTTGGTTAAAACAAACTTCCAACTTTTCCTTTTTCTTTTTCTTTTCTATTTTTTTTTTTTTTTTTTTTTTTTTTTTTGACATCAACATATATGTGTAAAATTTCACAACTTTTCTATCACTATTTTTCCGGATAATTTTTCCATACTCTTCATACTTTCAGAAATAACTGTAATAGTGAAAGTAGGAAACACACGAAAAATAAACTAAAAGTTATACAATATTTACTTTCATACCAATTGCATTGTGCAATTTCCCGACCTAACCAAAGATAATGAATTACGCACGCGAACGCAGGTAATGTAAGAAAACACACTTTGCCTAAAGCAATTAACCACGGATTTTAATCTACAGGGTAGGCTAAGGTGTAAGGGTGTATCGAAACATTATAACAAAGGTGTAAGAAACGAAAGGAATGGCTCTGAGGGTTTTTCTAGGGGTATCTTACTCTAAAAGTGAGAGTAAACAAAGGGTTTATACGGGGGTTAACTAACCAGTCTAGTTAGTTAATATTACATAACATATAAAGGCTATTTGTGTGTAATCCTAGAAATTTACCAATTTAGACAAGTCACTCCAATTATATAGATAATACTCATTATGGTGGTCTCGAATAGTATACAAGCTAAGTTCTAAAGTTTACAAGTCACCGGCACACTAAAGTTTTAATATTTTTGAAAGAATAGAGTTATGTGTGCGGTTATGTAATTTAGACTTTAAACAAAAACATGCTAAAAAAATTTTTAAATTTTGATATATTAAGCGCATTTTAAGCATATTTTGAAAAAGTTTAGGACAAGTAAGTGTTCTAATTCTCCATCCCCCCACTTAAGTTAAACAACGTCCTGTTTGTTTGTGTCAAAGGTTAAAAACTGGAAAATAAAAGAATTAGAACAGAAAAACTCCCCTGAGATTTGCTCGGTATGATCCTCCATTATTCGTATAAGAGCAAAAATCAACTTTCTTGTGGATGAGAACGTTTAAGCTTCATAAATGATGTATCCACAAAAATGCAGGAATCTATAATACCATTTAGACTTTAACACACCTGAGTTAAGAAGGTTCAAACTTGCATAATACATTAGTAGTTAGTAAAAATAAAACCTAAAAAAAATAAATTGTAAATCATCAGGTCAGTCGATACGCCGTATCTTATGGAAGAAGATACGCCGTATCGAGCCTGGAATAAATATGAATCAGAATAAAAGATGCGTCGCATCCTTAACCAGGGATGCGCCGCATTAAATAAACTGACAGAAAGTTTTAAAGTCAAAAATAAAAATGCAGAAAATGAAAATAAGATATGACCAGTGCAGGTGATGCGTCGCGTCTTATGATGGAGATGCGCCACATCTTCTGCAGGTCTGACAGACTCGACACAGAACAGAAAAGTAAAAATTTTTCCTTCGGGTTGTCTCCCGGTCAGCACTTGTCTTTATTCCAGAGTCTTCAAGTTAGACTCACGTTCAGCTCCTTATTTTGTTCTTGTTACGTGCCATCCTTCTTCTTTCATCCGAAAGATGTTACCGTATAGCTCCGCAACATTTTCTTCCGTTCGACTTAATCTAATATATTCTTAGGTCTTCGTCGCAACATATTCCTCATATGGTCCCAAAGAGTATTTGATGACTTCAAATTTTTCAGAAATTATCATGGATGGGTTATTATAAGTGATCCCAAGTAGTCGGCATTTTCTCTCGATGAATTCTTCTTCGTCTTTATCAACAAACTTGAAATAAGGATCCTTATTCAAATAGTCATCAAGTTCATCAATTAATTTTCCTCGTGACTCATCGTTATTATCATAGGGATAATAATTAACCAAGTTAATGGATTGATAATAATCTTGAGTCTCGTCCCACTTTCTTTTCAATTCCCATTGTAAGCGTCGATTTGAAGGAGGTAATTAAATTCTTTGAATTGTTTGCACAAGGGTGTCTCATAATTGAACACATCAATGTCTATGCTGAACAATTCTTCAATGCCTTCCTCGATCGTTGAATCGTCATGTGATGATCCATTGTTGCTTTCTACTTCCTCATCTTCCCCTCTCATCCAATATACCCATAACACATCTTTAGTAGCTCGGTCCATGATCTTATGGTTATTGAACTTACTAGCTAACCAATCTGAAAAATCAACATTGTTAGGATCGTAGTTAACGTCAAAGCTAGTATTACCAATCATTTTCCTCCTTATCTCCATGAACTCATTAAATTGTTCTTTAAAACTTCGTGTCAACCATGAGGTCACAATCCGTTTGGCTTCATTCGTAGGAGCAAATTTGGGATCACCGTATTTAAGTTCAAGCCATTCTTCTAAAGAGATATCCATCAACCTTACCAACTTTTTATGAAACAGTATCTCCGATTCAGCATAAATTCTTTCATCATCCATATTGCTTTTATCTAATCCCCAATACTGTTCGGAATAAGGCATATAAGAAGTTTGTATAGGTTGGATATTTCCTCTACCATAGCTTTTGTTGCTCGATTTGTTGACTGCATTTGCTGAGTTCATGTATTCAATTTGGAATTTCCCATATTTTTCTTTGATAGTCGTCCAAGTTAATCCTTTAGATTCAATGATAGGCCATAAGAGTAACAATTCATCTTCAGTGTAGCTCATTAGTAAATCATAAGAGAATATCCCATCTTCAATATTGCATAAGCGTTTGAATTCCATATAAGTAGCTTCAAGAGGAGTTTCCCAAGAAAATAAATCGGCATCAATCGTGAGTACATTGAAGTTGACATCTTCATAAACTTCCACTGAGTAGAAGGGCATGTTGGTTTGAGATACGGATTTGAGTAAAGCATCGATCGTAGGTAAGTTGCAAGTAATAGCATCAAAATTTTCGAATGAATCCGAAAGCAAGAGTTCCTTTTCCAATTCTGAGCTTTTAGTAATGCTTAATGCTGGGAACTTGCTCAAGCTAACTTCATAGTTATCACACTCATCATCACTTTCCAGAATTAACGGCTTTTTGGTGCGGGACTTTTCATTGTGCTTATCTTTCATAAGTTCCTTAGCAAGATATCTGTTCATTGACATATCTTCCATAGCAAAACCTGTCATCATAGGTAAAATCGCCAGTAGGATCTGTTCGCTAGAAGAGAAATTAATGAATTTAGAAACGAATATAAAGAATAAAAATGGCTGATATCTGCGGACGATGCGCCGTATCCAGAAAGTTGGATACGCCGTATCTTATTACGTTAAAATTTAATCAGACTTTTATTCAGAAAACAGATACACCGCTTATGAATTAGAATGCGCCGTATCAAGTTTAAATTATCAAAAATCGATTATATTTATTAAAATTAAATGCGTCGTATTAACAAAAGCTAATGCGCCGTATTTTCGTTACGTTTCAAAATACAAGATTTTTGATTTAGTAGATGCGCCGTATCGATAAAGATTGATGCATCGCTTCTGTTTAATAATTCGAAAAACTGTTTTTAATTTAAATAGAAAATACGTCGTATCTGTTAAAACAGATGCGTCGTATGGCGTTAGCGTTTAGAAAAATTTCTTATTAAAAACAGGATACGCCGTATCTTGGAGAAAGATGCGTCGTACTTGAATTTATTAAACGCGTTGTATTTTATAAAAATTAAACGCAATACGCCGTATCTGTGAAAACAGATCCGCCGTATCGTTTGTATCAGCACAATACAACGACAGCAGAATGCAGAAAAATACAGAAAAAAGAAAAACAAAAATAAAAGCAAACAAAAAGAAACAAAAATTACAGAAAACAAAAACACACAAAAATAGTAAATATGCAAAATATACAATGAATGCAATCTATCTAATATACAACAGGGTTAGTGGTTAGAATCTAAAAAAAAACTAAAAAGAAAAACCTAATTAAAATACTTAATCAAATTAACAGATAATAACAATTCACTCCCCGGCACTGGCGCCAAAAACTTGATGCGCGTGATGTGTCGTTGCGGTTTAGCAGTATTAATGCCTACTCAAGTTTTAAATTTATATTTAGCCGACTTATCAATAACACACACACTTAACGAGTAGTGTACCCGGTCAGTATGAATATAATGGTAAGCAAAGTGTCGATCACTAAGAGTGGAACGTATTATCTAGTTATTCTAATCAGTATTTTAATATCCTAAGTTAGTTATACAACCTAATCTAACGCAAGGGGGTTCAGCCTGAGAGACTGGCACAGTTTGGTTATAATTAAATAGAAAACTAAACTAATGAGCACGAATCAGCGATTAGCATACACGTACACAGATAGATACTCGAGACAATAAGAAGACCTGTCCTGATAATTAAATAGCTTGCCACTTGTTTTATTGCTAGTTTTATATGAAGTGTATATAATTAAACCTTTCTCGTTGGCTCTAATCTTATCGGCGAGTAAACCCTTAATGATTACTTATGTCTATCCTACTTTTCTAGAGACGCTAGAATAAATAGGCGAGGAAGGGGCATGGCGACCCAAGCAAGACTCAGCTAGACACAGAGGTTATCAATGCACTAATAAAAGTCACCAAAGACATCAACATATAAACTTTAATTAATGGGAAAGCAATATTAAGGGGAGTGCATGATCTTCCGTAGTCACATGACACAAGCCCATCAATCTTGATGAATTAAAGCGTACTAAAACAATAAAACAAAACTACTTAATGAATTGAATACATGCAGGACCTTCTTACAGCTCTTGTATCTTTGTTTGAGGTGTGTCTTGTGCTGCTTGGTCGTCTGGATTCGGCTCTAGGGTTATACAAAAGGTCTCTTAAATTCGTCTGACCTTGGGGTATTTATAGTTTCTGTCTGAGGGATCGATGCGGCGCATTGAGTTGATAGATGCGGCGCATTGACTTAAATTCGCGTGGGGTCCAAGATTAATATATTCTGGAATATTCGTACACCGTCTTCAGATGCGGCGTAACTTGATCTTTGTATGCGGCGCATGTACTTTAGCTGTCTTGGATTGTAACTGGTGAAATCTTGATAGTGATACGCCGTATGTTAGAAGTATATTGCGGCGTATCTGGAGTAGAACGAGCTTGATCTTCTTCTTTGACCAAAGTTTCATATGCGGCGCATGACAGAATTGCATGCGGCGCATTCTTCAAAGTCAGGCAATGGTCTTCGAATTCATCCAAGTATGATATTGTGTCGTATTTGTTGAGTGAGATACGGCGCATCTTCTGGATTTCAGTAGACTTTTGACATCTCGCTTGTTTTGCTCCATAATTAGTCCAAAATTGCCAAGTTTCACATAATGCTTGTTTTTACTTGAGAATTACTAAAGTAAACATTAATGTATCGATTCTCGTATATAATATAATAAAACAAGTCAAATAAATAGGATAAATGATGATAATAAAATGTACTTATTTGAGTTCATCAACAACCCATACCACATCCGTATTACGTCAAACTTAACCAAAATCATTAACTTTACATGCTAAATCTGTTTCATAATCACTTGACCCGTTTACACTCCAAAATGGGGACATTTATACTTATTCCAAATGCCCCTTTAACTTTAACTATAAACACATAAAACAGACTTTGACACAACGGTTGACCACCAAATTGTTAGGATCACCTTAACATACAATTTGCCACACGGCTACACTT
The DNA here is from genome assembly GCA_021014915.2 of Artemisia tridentata subsp. tridentata. Classification (NCBI taxonomy): domain Eukaryota; kingdom Viridiplantae; phylum Streptophyta; class Magnoliopsida; order Asterales; family Asteraceae; genus Artemisia; species Artemisia tridentata. The sequence goes on along the minus strand of CP139504.1, from coordinate 160,743,188 downwards.
TACCAACCAATAAAAGACCAACGGGGGTACAAACTTTACACTTGAGCTCGGTATTATACCTAAGCACCTAAACGCAAACTACATTTATCTTTGCATATCCAAATCCTTAATCCATATATCCAGGCCATCCATAAAAGCATGCCAACCTACAAAATGGTTAGACAACTAAACCATAAGCTTTCGCTTAGTAAGTAACCCGACATAAAACACATATCATACACATATTAGCACATAAGCATCATGATCACTTACTTTGCTTTCAAACCATAACATTCAATTTACCACATAAACCTTCATCACATAAGCTACAACAAATCTCACTAGCAATTAATCGCATACTTGCTTGACTAGCTCATAACTTGTCACCACTTTCCTAACCGTCATCCATTACTCGATCCAAGTACTAAAATTTATCACAATCATAACACATATATGGATAACACACATATAACACATGTTTTAGTACAAGTTACTTACCTTAGCTTCCAAAGCTAAGCATAGAATCAATATCACCATCCTCATCAACCTCTAACCATCATCATCATTCTTCTTAATTATCAAGACGTAACAACATGAGAATCAATACCATAATTAAGGGTTTACGTAACCCATTTAAACTTACCCATCTTCTATTCTAAATCATCATATGATCATACCTTGATCATATGATGAAATCCTACTTTACCCATAACTTTAACTTCATTAAATCAAGATCATAGATACTTACTTATGGGAAAGATCATAGCTAGGACTTAACCCTTGCTTTGGAACCTTAAACTCTTCATGGATTTGTCATCAACTTCATCTTCTTCCCCCTTTTTCTCTAATAACCGTACCACACAAACACATACAAGAAAATGGTGGCAACTTTTAGAAGTTTGTGGATAACTAGATATTTATCTAGTTCTTGAACTAGTTTAGTCATATGGCAACATTAGTCCTTCGATTCCCTTTTCTTCTATTTTGGCCACACCTTGTCTTATAATAAATTTAACAATTATGGTCTATTGCAACTTTAACCTTTGAAGTCTATTTCCTTCTTGTTGTGCCACACAATACTTTCATAACCTTATAACACATTCTTTGACTATCACTTTGACTATCGGGTTTGACCACTACGCAACATTCGTTGACTGGCCAATCACGTAAAGTCCTTAATCCATTTTCATCTAGGGTGGGGTCCAAGTACCCGGGAATCGGGTCTAACAATTCTACCCCCTTATTTAGATTTCGTCCCCGAAATCTCTCGTCTATTATTATCCAAAACCAATTCACAACATATACATGTCCTTATTTTCATGCTCTCTAAGCTATTACCTTGCAACGATCTAATTAATCTCGTAAATTCTAAACTTACGATACATAATCATTACTCATAATCCACTAGAAACACACTTCTCATCACAAACTTATCTAAAATTTCCCACAGTTGACGACTAGTCATATGGACTAATCATCAATGCACTAATCATATGGACTTCTCATCGGCACTATTTCCACGTTATTCACCAATGCACTAATCGTGACTTAAAGTCATATACTAGTCAATTTCGCATTTTACATAATACCAACGCTTATCTACTTCAAAAGCCGGTAACTTAATTCAATTTTATATCAAGTACCATCTAAATAACACTTTCAAAATATTTTCTTCGCATTACTTAAGCAATCTTCATGTTAAATTTTGGGAATGCTTACCCATTATCTTATCAACTTAATGCACAAACTCATTCTAGGCGTCTATCTGAAGGTTCACACGTGACCTTAAAGCCGCTATAAGTTTTTATTCACATCTAATCTCATTTCTTATGACGTCTAACTTGTTTTAGTTTTCTCTTTCTCATCTCTCTACCCGTACTCATGTCATATTGGCTACACATAAGCCCACTCATTTATAATTCTTTATTTACATAAAAAGGTGTAACACCCCAACCCGACAAGGGTAAAGATATCACAACAATGGATTCACATCAGAACAAAACCAAGCATACATTTTCATTAATACAAAAATCTCAAAGGATAACAAATGAAATACTAAATCTATAGGGTTACAAATGAAAACTTCTAAAACATTATGTCTAAAGTATATTATCTTCGGTTCAATTCTAAATCCAGCATAGCTATCCAAGCTTCTAAGTCCAAAGGTACACTCTTCTCTCATTCCCAGCTTCCTACTAAACCTGCCGCAGGAAAAGAAATGCGGCTGAGCTACGAGAGCTCAGTGAACAGATATAACGGTAACAAAACAATAATAGATAGCAGTACAAAGGAAATCAAGAATACAAGTCATACCGATAACTCAGGGTGTAGGAATAAGAGTCAGGAATAATAAAGAATGAGCTTAAAGAAAAGAAAAAGGAACAAGTAATAAAGAAATTCATAAGGTTCCTTAGATAAAGAAAACAGGAATCTATCACGAGCCCAGAAACAAGCCATATCATATCATCGCAACTGTAACCAAATAGAGTAGCTAACTCCCAGATATGTGAAAGACGTGTATCGCACACACCATCAGTCACCAGATAAATATAACAATAAACAAATAACATATACAGATAACAGGTCAAATCTAGAGTGCACCCATACGCCCCACAGACAAATCAATAATCATAAATATAATGGCCATAGCAAATAATAAATAAGGGACGGAACAGGTCATCACTCTCCTGCCCTAGAGTCATGTCAGAGGTGCGTCAATGACATGGACATGAAACCCTCATGCCTAGTGATTGGCTCGTAATATCAAACTGTAGGTCAAAGGTCAGACGTACTATCAAATAATCAAAAGTCATATCCTAAGGGTACATGGCAAGGTTCATGTCAACCAGTTCAGGATTATATATCATAGGTTCAACTTAGAATTTATCAGGTTAAGTTTTATATCAAAGTTTAAGTTCAGATTAAAAGGACTATATCGAATGGTTCAAAAGAGTACAACAAAAGTTTATAATCAAAGTTTCATATCAACAGTTTATCTAAAAAGGTTTCTATTTAAAAGTCCATTTAAACAATATTTCAAAAGTGGTTTTCATAACAACTGATCTTACAAAATAGTTTTCTTCAAAATGGTCTTCCAAAACTTTTAATAACTTTCATTAAAAGTGGTTTCGTTTCCTTTTTAAAATAACTTTTCCCAACCAGTTTCCTATATGGTTTAATAATAGTTCAAAATCATTTAGGTTCAAATAAGGATTTAACAGATTAAAGTTTATATCAAAATAAATCAAGTATATCGGATTTCGGTTCAAAACAAGGTTCACAGGTCAGGGTTCAGGACAAGCGATCAAAACAAACAGTTCATGGAAGGCTCACAAAACAAAAGATCACATGGAAAGTTCACAAAACAAGAGATCCTATGAAAGGTTCACAAATAGCAGGGAACATAGCAATGGTATAGGGAATCCTAATAAGGACAAAGGAGAACTGAAGGAAAAAGGAAATGAAAACCCTTACTGAAAGAGGGCAGAATATCTGTACCTCGACAAAGCACATCAAAATCAAAGCAACGACAGAAATAGAGATGGATGATCACTCCCTCTTCACCCGATCTACAAATATTCATAAGTTCTCTTATAAGTTTCATATGATCGTAAGGTTTCATTTTAGTTCTCATCCCATTTGAGGTAACTTTGGTTATTAACATTCTCGTATGTCAAATTAAATAATTAAGGATGATCATATTCGTAGTTTAGGGTTCATGATGTCTTTCACAAAAATCTAGGGTTCGTAAAGTATGTTTCCATGATTTAGGGTTTATTAGGTAATCATCATAAGTTTAGGGTTTAAAGTGTAATTACTATAAAGTTACAGGTGTTCACAAGTTAGGTCCATTAGTTTTAACAATTAACAATTTAAACCCTTTAGTTTATAAAATAAACACAACACATCTTTTAATTTCCTTTTTAACCTCTTATAATTTCTCACAGTTTTATATACGAATTTGTTAAGTTTTCTATAAATTGTAAACCGTATAAGAACTCAGTAATAAAATTCCCAAAAATTCCCAGAGATGCTCAAAGGTCTTAAGTATTTTATCTAATTTTTTTCAGATTTTATTAAGTAGCATAGCTATGGATTAAAATTCACTTAAACCAACTCGTCCAGATTTCTGATTAATTTTACTATACGAAAAGTTATTAATTAAAAACCCTTTAATAAAAATTCAAAAAAATCTACAAAAATTCCAGGAAGTAATAGACATCCTAAAGAAAACCCAGTTCAAAGGAAACCTCGTAATTCGACACGGTTTGGAAATTAAAATTCAAAAACCCAGACTGATTTTCCAGACTCACAAATCCGATCAGACACTTAATTTTCTATAAATCAAAAAGTAGCCTTCCAAACCTCTAAAAATTATAAGATAAATTTTCCCAGGTAGCTATTTCATTGAACTTCATTTTAGACTCCAAAAACTCCCAAAAACACGTTACCATCATTTAGTTACAGTCGGTTCAAGTTGGAATAATTTCTTGGACAGTAGCAGTTTTCAATTTTTGATGTAATCCATTAGGATTTTTTTCCATTTTAAATCTTTATCACTTGCTACAACAATTATAATTGACATCAAATCAAACCTAGGTCTATTCATATGTGATCTTAACACGATCATAACAAACTCGGATCCAAATATCAATATGCCGATTACATATTAGGGTTTTCACAATCATTGTTTTATGTATAACCATTTGTGATTTCATGTGACTTCATTTATTATCTTATGTGTATTTTTAACGACAATGATATCAAGGAAACGAACACAAGAATTAACAAGAAGGATTGAATTGAACAAGGATAATATTGGTTACCCTCGATGCGTGAACCAAGAACAAGAATGGATTGAAGCAGAAATTTCCAGCCGAACCACATCAAAAACTCCCTTCGCATGGTTTTTACAACTCCCGAGCAAGATGCCACACGAACTAGGGAACAACACACGTCAAGAGGTCACCACAACACTTCCTTGCTGCTGTGTTAGCTGATCGAACAGAAGAGAAAAGAAGGATAGCAGCAGCAGTCGACAGAAGGAGATGAGAGAAGTCGACAATTTGGTTTTAGGGTTTTCACATGGAACAATTATTTTCGGTATATAAAAATTTAAGGGAACCGAGTATTTTGACTTGGGCTAAATAGGGAATGAATCAATTTATTATGGGCTTGTGTCAATCAAAATTAAGTGCATGATTATCTCTTTAATTGGGCCGAAAATTCTAAACTTGTGACACAATATGTGTCGACTAGCATAGCTAGGAATGGAGCATTATTTATTTTGTACATACTTTATACTGTAAAGTTTATTTGGAGTTTAATTTATTTGATATAATTCAATATAGATTAAGTACCATATGTTACTTACACAATTTCATAAGTTCTTAAAATTTTAATTGAGGGCATTTTTGTCACTTGCATGTTTTCCAAATTTCAGGTATTACATAAAAAGGCGTCCCAATCTATGTAAGTAAGGAATTATAAACTTATGGTTCGGCGATTTACAATTTCTTCATTTAAATAAAGAGGCGTCCCAATCCATTTAAATAAGGAGATTATAAATCATCCTACTTACGTACTTCCGACACAACAATCATACTTGCTTTACTTTCCATTTTCTCTAGCCTTGGATCCAATCTCACTAACTTTTCATCCATGCCATAAAGGCAAGCTAAACAACCATGCCATGAAGGCAAGCTAACAACCATGCCATGAAGGCAAGCTAACAACCATGCCATGAAGGCAAGCTAACAACCATGCCATGAAGGCAAGCTGGGCTATCCCGAAGGATACCTAAACTAGAGCATTGGATCCAAGCTATATCTACCTTATCATCTTTACTCATTTTATCTTTCATGTACTTTTATCGTTAAGTACACACTATCATTTCCTCAATTCTCATTGCCTTAAGCAATTTCAACATTCACTACCACGTTTACTATCATCTCGACAAGTTTCTATATAACACTTGTCGATTTATTATATTTGCATTTTCGCAATGCAACTTATCATTCATCCGTCAACCCCAAGTTGACTCCCACATTCACTATGTGCCATTTTTATTTTAGACAAGTTCTGTACGATGCTTGTCCATTACAATTTACATATTTTCTATGTGTTCTTACAACGCACTTTTACTATTAACCGCCAACCCCTTGTTGACCATATTCTCACATTATACTATCACTTCATTTAGTCTACTCAACTTTTACGTATATAAACCTTACATAGGTTTATTCTATAACACTCTCATTAATCTCATCATACACATTCCAATATATTAACATGATTATATTCATGTTTTACAATTCCTTCTAGCGCACTTCATATCACTTTTGACTTCTAGCGCAATCTGAATCTCATTCATCACTTCTACTCATCACGCTTAATCATATATTACTAACACATTTTACTTATCATGTTTTATATGCAACATGATCTCATCACACTTTAACTATACACTTTAACTTTCTCATTTTAGTTACTCATATAAGAATTCGTGACTTCAAGCATCTAATCATTATTATATCAATCGTGTCTTTCTAATTATCAAACTACAAACATACTTCATTATTCATTTCTTACTTTATCTCAAGCTTTCAAAGCATCTATGCTTTATCAAACACTTACCATACTTATCTTTTCACATATCAATGTGGTCTATCAACCTTTACCACCACTTGGTCATCCCACGTAATGTGGCAATTAATAAATTACATTAGACTTAATCCGTGCTTCAAGCAACTTCTATCATCAACCACATTCGCTCAATTAACATTATTCGCACATATCCATTAAGTCTTACATAATATGCATTCCAATGCATCTATCATATCTCGAACACTTCTATATATTCATAATATCAAGCACAATCTCATTCTACTTAGACATATAACCAACTACCATAGACTTAACATCGCATAATGATAACACTTAACACTTGATCCAAAAAGTGTTCTAACATTCATAATCATAATCAAATCATATAGTCTATGGCTTATATATCACATCGCTCAATCAATCTATGTCTAAGCATCAATATTCTAATTAGCCGCAACCACTAGCCTACCTTATAAAAGGCATCATAACACTTTAATTTACTTACTAGCCCATCTCTAATACCGTTTAGCATTCCTACTCGCATTCCATCACCATAACTCTATCATACATTCACATAATCGCAATACAATTACCGACACCAACCGAGGTGCTCGGCCAACTAATCATTTAAGTACTTCAAGTCCCCCACGGACTTATGTCTCATACTCATCAATACTATTACACACATACATCACTTATCATCATTAAGCTCAACTAGCATAAAACATAATTCGTCTCACACTTAGCAATTATTCTCCACATTACAAACACTTACGCTCAATGCATCTACGAGTGGTTTAAGACAAGGCAACCTATAGTGGAAACCTAATTCACTTAAACCGAAGCTCTGATACCAATTTATTACACCCCGTGCCCGCTTAGACAAAAAACTTTTAACTTTTATGCGGAAATGCTGGACTTTTACATACATTCTGTTACTCTTTTGACTGTTGACAAAAATCTATAAACATTCAGACCTTGAAACTATTTTTAAATGAAACTAGACTCAATTACCTTCAAAATTCCGGGTGGCACGACCCTTGACAACTTATGGTTTAAAAGATATGATTTTTCAAAAATTGACAAAATCTGGAAACACCTCCCAACCGCCAGTTGGGCTTCACAGAAAGTCCCAGCCGCCAGCTGGGAGTCTGCAGACCCCATAAACTTGCCATTTGACCCATTTTCATGATATACAACCCATACCACATCCGTATTACGTCAAACTTAACCAAAATCATTAACTTTACATGCTAAATCTGTTTCATAATCACTTGACCCGTTTACACTCCAAAATGGGTACATTTACACTTAATCCAAACGCCCCTTTAACTTTGACTATAAACACATAAAACATACTTTGACAAAACGGTTGACCACCAAATCGTTAGGACCACCTTAACATACAATTTGCCACACGGCTACACTTTACCAACCAATGAAAGACCAACGGGGGTACAAACTTTACACTTGAGCTCGGTATTCTACCTAAGCACCTAAACGCAAACTACATTTATCTTTGCATATCCAAATCCTTAATCCATATATCCAAGCCATCCATAAAAGCATGCCAACCTACAAAATAGTTAGACAACTAAACCATAAGCTTTCGCTTAGTAAGTAACCCGACATAAAACACATATCATACACATATTAGCACATAAGCATCATGATCACTTACTTTGCTTCCAAACCATAACATTCAATTTACCACATAATCCTTCATCACATAAGCTACAACAAATCTCACTAGCAATTAATCGCATACTTGCTTGACTAGCTCATAACTAGTCACCACTTTCCTAACCTTCATCCATTACTCGATCCAAGTACTAAACTTTATCACAATCATAACACATATATGGATAACACACATATAACACATGTTTTAGTACAAGTTACTTACCTTAGCTTCCAAAGCTAAGCATAGAATCAATATCACCATCCTCATCAACCTCTAACCATCATCATCATCATTCTTCTTAATTATCAAGACTTAACAACATGACAATCAATACCGTAATTACGGGTTGTAAGGAATTAAATATTCCATAGATTTGATGATACAAAGCAAGAAGAATGAAACATGAAGTATACTGAAATGATAAGTAAAATACTCTAAGTATCAAACTGCTGCCAGACATAAACAACCTGCTGCTAGTGTTAACAAGGTACTGCTAGTGTATTTTAAAGGTACTGTTAGTTCAAGCAAGTTACTGCCAGTTCAAAATGGAAGGTACTGCTAGTACAACAAGGTACTGCTGGTTCAGAGCAAGGTACTGCTGGTACTGCTAGTATATGAAGATACTGCCAGTGCAACAAGCTGCTGCTAGTGCAAAGAGTCTGCTGCTGGATCAATGAGTCACACTGTTGCTACAAGGATAATATCGAAGAAAATATTTATTTTGTATGAGTCATGACTATACAAAATATAATATCAAGATATTTTATCAAGTCATCAAGTTGAACACTCAAGATACAAGTTGTATCTTATTGACTTGACACATTATGAAGCAAGTGGATGACTAAAGCTTATCAAGTTTGTAATGATCTCCTTATGTTATAAAAGGAAGATCACACCCTTAGATTAACATATGTTTTACAAGTGTTTAGAAAGCTTTGAATTCAAACACACCTAGTGTGTTAAAATGTAAAACATCAAAGTGTGTGTGAGGAACATCGGACGTGGGGTCTGATGAACATTAGACATGGGGTCTAATGTTGTTAGGTTTGTTTAGCCTCAAGGATCTTTGATCCCTGATTAGATAGTAATCGTGTTATATTGATCATGTAACATTGGGGCTTAGTTGGAATAAACAAACGGTGAAGTTTGACAAAACCTTGTTGTGATAGTATTGTATTCGTTCATTGAATATTCCGCCAATATTATCATTGTTCTTTAAACGTAGAAATCCTATATCAAAGGCTTAAAACCCCAGAGCCCATAAACGATCAAGTAAACTCGTTGTTAGTTTAGACATGCAGTTTAAAATAAGTTTCCACAGTTGGTATCAGAGCGGGGGGCTCTGGATTTAGGAAAAGAAAAGGTTTTAGCTAAAGAAAGAAGAAAAATTTGTTTTTGCTTAATTTTTCAAAACTTTCTGCAGAGCAGTTTTGCAAAGGCTATAACTCCTTCGTTAACCGTTGGATTGGGCTGAAATTTTTGTTGAAGGTTCTTGGTATATCAAGGTAGATTCTCACTGGAGGGATCTTCAATATGAGCCTTAGGTTGCAAGATATGCATCGTTGAAAACTGCTGCAGAAATAGTTGAGGTATGGTCGAATTTTTGGTTTTTCTTTCTTGGTTTACACACACAAAGGGGAAGAATCACACACAGAAGAGAATTGGTTCTTAAAAGATAAAAAAGCTTGTTTATCAATTTATTATTGGTGAAAAAGGTCATTTGTTGCTTATTTGAAGTTGAGGTTGAATTTTTCAAGATTGTGTTTTGTCATATCTTTGGAAGAAAAGATAACTTGTTTGTGCTTCAATAATTATGGCAATGACTTGGTAATAAAATGCAGAAGATCTTTTATATTTTTAGTAAATATCCTTTGTAACCCTAATCCTCTATTATATAAAGAGGATAGGGGCGTTAGGTTTATGTACAAATGTTAGAGATGTAACATCCAGGAAAGGGGTGTGTGTGTGTCTAGGCGTCAAGTTCCTACAATGGACACCTAGGTTTTGTGTTTGTTAGTAGTAGTAGAGATGATGACGAGAAAAACCTTGTAGCAATAATAATGATACTTTTGTTATTTGATGAGGCGAAAAGTGTACCGCTTTTAGGGGGTCATTTAAGCCCTAAATCGTATTTATTTGATCAAATATTGCCCTGAATCGTTCCTTTTGTCATTTTAGGTACTTTGGAGAAGAAATTTGGAAAAGGAAGCATTTTGGACGTTTTTGGAGCATAAAAGTGAAGAAAACGACAAAGTCTCTAAATCTGCTGGAATAGTACCTGTGACGGCGTCAAGCCCCAGTGTGACGCCGTCAACCCTTGACGCGCCAGAGAGGATTTTGGAGGATTAAAAGGGGACGGCGTCAAGAAGGCCATCAAGAAACCCTAACCGCGGCGAGGTGACGGCGTCAAGCACTATAACGTGACGCCGTCAGATCTGTTTTCCTATATATATTTTCATAATTTTTAGTCATTAGTGTGCAACTTTGTGAGGAGAAACCCTAAGACGATTTTTCTGCCATTTTTAAGGGTTTTATACCCTTGGATCTCCCATGTTCAATTGAAGATAAGTAATCAATTAATCATTCAGTATGTCTATGTGTTGTTTGATTATATCTTGTTCTTGTCTTTTATTTAACATGCTAGGCTAGATTTATCTTGTGTTTGCTTAGATCTAATGAAACCTAACTATTGATTATTGGTTGTTGGTGTGTTATTAATTGTATTGGATGATTGTTTATCGATGTTAGGCTTAAGAAAACTGGCTAACCTCCTATACGGTAACTTGCTTGAACGTCTTAAGAAACATGAACCAATGCGTACTAAGGTTATTATGGTTGTATTTAATGCATGAGCGAATTCTAGTGATCCCATGTTAGGAGCTTCTTAGCCGGCTCGACATAGGAGTGAAGTAGGAGCTTGTAGAGTTGGGGAAGTACGTACGCCACCCCACGATTGGTATTAAGGAATACACCCGTCATCCACGCAATTAATACACGCTAATCAACCGGTAAAAGATAGTTAGGGAGTAAGGAAATCTAAGTAAACACATTTCTCTCCATATAAGTTCCACAACCTTTTTATTTTCAGTTATTTTATTTTATTTGCAATTGTTGTTATTTGGGTTAGTTGACTAGCAACTAATTCCGCCCACTCCTTCAAACCTGAGATTTTACTTGCTTTCATAAAAATATAAAAAATACAAAAAAAGAATCTTCCCTCACCCTTAGACCTATTAGAGTAGTTTTTCAATCCTAACGACACTATTCCCCTAGAGAACGATCAATCGCCCGGTACTTGCCACTACACTATACTACATCGGTCAGGTACACTGCCTGGTGGGGATTGCAAGCCTCTTGAGATCCCTCGAGAGGTAAAACCTGTTGTAAGGTTGCAAAACCACGCATCAAGTTTTTGGCGCCGTTGCCGGGGAATAGTTATTGTTTAGGTTGAATTTTTATTTTATTAGGTCTACTCACTAGATTCCTTTCTAGTGAAATTTTTATTTTATTTTTCTAGGTTTTTCTTTAGTCTATCTATTTTCTTCGTGCTTTTGTTCGTATAAGATTTTCATTGACTATTCAGTTTGCCATTATGGAAAACGCAAATCCACCCCTTACACCTGACGAAGTGGCTTTGTTGCATAGCCAAATTGAGGATGAGATTAGTGATCTCAGAGAGCTCAATAGAATGATTGATATAGAGCTTGATTATGCCTTTAACAACCTAGAAACCGCCATATACTCAGATAATTACTTAGAACGTAATAATCTTACGGTTGAGGAGTTGATTGAGAAACTTGATGAAGTGAAGGTAGATCCTAGGTTGGATGATTATTTCAATGAATACCCCACTAAGGAGGAGATTGCTTACTATAACAACCTAGTTGATAACCCTCGACCACCTTTTGTTAGAATTGACCCAAAGATTAAGAGGGGTGATCCCGGGAATGTGAAGATACCATGTATGATTGAGTACCAATACGTTGAGCATGCTTACATTGACTGTGAATCCCCAACCAACGTGATGTCCTCAGGCCTTTATAGCCACATCATAAACACACCACTTGAGCCTAGGAAAGACCCCAAGTGCCCTGGTGGAGTTTGCAACTTCGTTGGAAGGATTAAGGACATGCATATCCTTGTTGGGAATTTTACCTTTGCCACTGACTTCATGATCTTAGAAGATTTGGCAAGTGTTGTTGACTGCCGCCTATCTCACGTGGTGTTAGGTAAGCCGTTTATTGAAGCATCCAATTTAAAGTATGATCATTTAAGAGGCACGGTTCAGTTTTCTAATCACATAGATAGGATCACATATAGGATGCCTTATCGGGTAAATGAATTTCGTTTTGTGCCTCGATTTGACAAGGACAACATTGGTGCGATTGAGGACATCAATGATGAGGATAAAGAGAAAGGCATGGACTATGTTTGGAATAAGAGAAGCCTTTATTATAAAGATTGCTTGAACCTAGGACCTAAATACAAAGTTGATATGGAAGTTGTTAGGATGATTAGAGGGGCAATTGAGAAGCAAAACGGAAAAACGTAGAACCCGTGACTTTGAGTCTAGCTACAAGACTCGTTAATAAAGAAAAGCGCTTCTTGGGAGGCAACCCAAGCTTTATTTGCTTTGTGTGTTTATTTATTTGTTTGTTTGATTTTATTTGCTTCCGTATGTATGTTTAATTTGTATTATTATTGATTCATGTTCGAAACAAAATTGTGAAAATGCTTTATCTTGTTTTTAACTTCGTCTTAACTACATATAAAGGTATTTTGCAAAAGTTAAGTGTAAGGGAAATCCAAATCGGTTTATTAGAACAAATGAACATGAATCATAACAATAATAAATTAACATACATATTAGTATTTGTTTGAGTCAAATGCTTGTATCGAGTCATAATGATATTTTGCAGGAATTCCAGGAAGTAAGGTATAGGTTTTTTCAGAAATTTTCCGGAAACTTAACATGAGAATTCTGTCAGATCATTTTTGACGGCGTCAGGCTTTACAACCTGACGGCGTCAGGCGTAGTTTTCTGAAATTTTTGAAAGTTTTGTTTTTCTTCCGGAATCATAAAATGCTTTATTAAATCTCTAACTTATAAACTCCAGGAATCTGCAAAATAATCATTCCACAAGCATTATATCCTTATACAGATTTATCCCGCCGATGTTATGCAGGTTTTCTTGTTTGTTTTCTCAGGTTTAACAGGTTATTTTGGACAAGGAGATGTATGTGGAATCTAGCTTTTGGCGCTGCTTTAATCTTGAAGCTTCAACATTACCTTGGAAGAAGATCTAACCATGTTACCCCTTTATCCACCGAGCGAATCAGGGGAGTATTTGATTTCATTCTTTTACCTTATTTACTTTTACATCTTGTTATTTGAACATTGGGGACAATGTTCATCTTAAGTGTAAGGGGGGGTAAAGTACGATACCTTAGAGAATGCTATTACGCTTGATTTTTCGTTTGTTTAATGGTAGATGTGTAATAAAACTGAGAGAAATACCTGTTAAGGCAATTTTAGTGCCAAATTTAAATTTTTTTACAACATATAGGAGTGAAACTTTGGTCTTAATGAGCGTCTCATGAATAGGAGTTATATGACTAGCACAAAACCGTACCACTAAAAAATTTTCCACCCCCAAATATGTGAGGTTCGCCCCTAGAATTGGTAGGAAAAGCATTTATGCTATGATGTGTGTACCGGTAGCACTTAGATTCTAGAACTTGCGTTAGGACCATTCCAAGGCCACAAGTGAGACTACATTCGTGTAGTTAGATTTACTACATGATAAGAGGCATTAGGATTAACCCATTGTTTTACACCTGTGTTTTTGTTATAATTACATTGGCTACATTGGTCAAGTAATTCTCCCACACCCTTTGCGTTGTACTCATTTTTAGTACACGATACCCCTAGTACACCCATCAGAGCCTATCTTTTCGTTACTAACTTTAAGCATTTTACTTAAAGTAAGAATTTGTTTACACCCCACTTAAATGTACACCCAAATCGCCTTAGCCTACCTTGTATGCACTCATTTTTAGTGCATTATTGTGACAACATTTGTTTAAACCCCAAGTTAATTATCTAATTGATTAAATGGTTGCTAAGTCGAGTCATATCCTTGTACATATTGTTTTGGGACGATTGGGACTCATGGGTAAAGTACTAGTGTAATGGAGTAATGGGGAAGAACAACATTATTACCCCCATATGTGCTAAATATTTTAAAAGTACTCCAAGTGTTTCGATTATCTTAATTCGAGTCATTAGAATAGTTAATTGTAGAGTTATGTAAAAGTTCAAGTGTAAGGGGGATACAACCCCCCTGCGATGTATTATTTTGGATGGTAGGGCAAGAGTGTATGCAAAAAAAAAAAAAAAAAAAAGAAGAAAAAAAAAAAGTAGAAAAAAACATACGGACTACCATCCCGTTTCATTTTATGTTTATTTTATCTTTTTGTTATTTCTTTCATTAGCTTAAGTCGAGTCTAGTCTTGGCTTAGCAACGCCATATTGTACATGTAATTAATCAAGATCTTAGACTCGCCACCAGTAAAATATCCTTTATCCAACAAAACCGTGTTTATCATATCCCTACACCTAACGTTATAACCCGTTTAAAAGCCCTCTTTGATAGTTTATCTTAGGTGCTTACGCCTAGTGGAGGAGGTTTTTGATCCTTTCCCAAGCCTATGGTAATCTATTTGCTATGACAGGTAGTGAGAGATATTATTCATTTTCATTTATGAGATATACTTTTATGACACCTGAGAGATGTGAGTATCTAAACACTACTTGTGAGGTGCTAGTTTGTAATCTCCGTGCTTATTATGATTAAAGTGGAACGACTATTTGTTGTAATTACTTTTATATTAGCGTTAAATGACCCCTAACTTGTATTTTGATTAGAATAAAAGCGCATTTGCTTGAGGACAAGCAAATCTCAAGTGTAAGGGTATTTGATGAGGCGAAAAGTGTACCGCTTTTAGGGGGTTATTTAAGCCCTAAATCGTATTTATTTGATTAAATATTGCCCTGAATCGTTCCTTTTGTCATTTTAGGTACTTTGGAGAAGAAATTTGGAAAAGGAAGCATTTTGGACGTTTTTTGGAGCATAAAAGTGAAGAAAACGACAAAGTCTCTAAATCTGCTGGAATAGTACCTGTGATGGCGTCAAGCCCCAGTGTGACGCCGTCAACCCTTGACGCGCCAGAGAGGATTTTGGAGGATTAAAAGGGGACAGCGTCAAGAAGGCCATCAAGAAACCCTAACCGCGGCGAGGTGACGGCGTCAAGCACTATAACGTGACGCCGTCAGATCTGTTTTCCTATATATATTTTCATAATTTTTAGTCATTAGTGTGCAACTTTGTGAGGAGAAACCCTAAGACGATTTTTCTGCCATTTTTAAGGGTTTTATACCCTTGGATCTCCCATGTTCAATTGAAGATAAGTAATCAATTAATCATTCAGTATGTCTATGTGTTGTTTGATTATATCTTGTTCTTGTCTTTTATTTAACATGCTAGGCTAGATTTATCTTGTGTTTGCTTAGATCTAATAAAACCTAACTATTGATTATTGGTTGTTGGTGTGTTATTAATTGTATTGGATGATTGTTTATCGATGTTAGGCTTAAGAAAACTGGCTAACCTCCTATACGGTAACTTGCTTGAACATCTTAAGAAACATGAACCAATGCGTACTAAGGTTATTATGGTTGTATTTAATGCATGAGCGAATTCTAGTGATCCCATGTTAGGAGCTTCTTAGCCGGCTCGACATAGGAGTGAAGTAGGAGCTTGTAGAGTTGGGGAAGTACGTACGCCACCCCACGATTGGTATTAAGGAATACACCCGTCATCCACGCAATTAATACACGCTAATCAACCGGTAAAAGATAGTTAGGGAGTAAGGAAATCTAAGTAAACACATTTCTCTCCATATAAGTTCCACAACCTTTTTATTTTCAGTTATTTTATTTTATTTGCAATTGTAGTTATTTGGGTTAGTTGACTAGCAACTAATTCCGCCCACTCCTTGAAACCCGAGATTTTACTTGCTTTCATAAAAATATAAAAAATATAAAAAAAGAATCTTCCCTCACCCTTAGACTTATTAGAGTAGTTTTTCAATCATAACGACACTATTCCCCTAGAGAACGATCAATCCCCCGGTACTTGCCACTACACTATACTACATCGGTCAGGTACACTGCCTGGTGGGGATTGCAAGCCTCTTGAGATCCCTCGAGAGGTAAAACCTGTTGTAAGGTTGCAAAACCACGCATCATTATTCCGCTGTGCATCGTATTGTTCTTATCATTATTATTGTGTAATTCCTAGATGAGGTCTAAACAACCTCGAGCTATAAACGATCGAGCTATAAACGATCTTCACAAAAATGGACGAAAACGTGTAAAAACGTAGGAAAACGTGTAAAAACATAGGAAAATGTGTATAAACGTAAAAAAATGTAGAAAACGGACGAAAAAGTCTAAAAACATATGAAAACGGCTTAAAACGGACGAAAACGAACAAAAACTTATAGAAACAGACAAAAACATGTAAAAACGGTCAAAAACTTGTAAAACATAAGAAAACGTGTAAACACGGACGAAAATGTATAAAAACGGATGAAAACGTATAAAAACAGACGAAAAGGACAAAAACGTACGAAAACGTGTAAAAATGGACGAAAACGTTTTAAGGACTAACGGTCGTTAGTATAAAGGACTAATGTTGCAAACGTTGTTTGGCTAAAGGACTAACGTTACACATATAAATGAAGCATAATGACACATTTAAGAGTTCATGAAACATAATGAGTTATGTGGGAGAGTACATAGCGTATTTGTAGGTTTTACCCTTTAAATAACCATATCTTTCTTTCTCCTCCTTTTCTTTCATACCAATACCAACCCTCATACCTTTCAACAAACCAAACGGACCCTTAAATTCAAGGTGGCCCAAGAGCTCCTAACTTAATTTTATACGAATAGTAGTTTTAAACATCATGCACGCACGAAGTTTAAGCAGATTATATAACGGGTATTATTTTAATAACTGAACTTCGAGTAGATACTATAACGGGTAATAAATTTCAACAACTTTGTTTTAATTGTGATAATTCATAAATCTATAGTTTTGTAAAGTCTAAGATTTTTTTTATAAAATTATATAAAATCTTTTATACTTATATAGTTATAAAACTCGTGTACGTACGAGTTTTACATAAAATTTCCATTATGGATCAATATTGATTAATATTTTTTGTAGGTTGTTTCACGAATGATTTGACTTTCTTTAACTGGCATGATGTTTAAATTGATATTGTTTAAATTTAACTATTGATACCATGTTATAGAAATTATGCGTGTTCAGTAGCACGTAAATGACCCTTAAAAATATGTGTCGTTGCTATATATACAATCTGGTGTATTTATTTTCATCTCACAGTAACCCGTGGGGTTGTGCCTGCATTTTAATATAATAATTTCAGTCGTATTTAATTTTTAAACCCGTGTACGTGCGGGTTATAGTTATAAAGAGGAATATCATGAGTCATCATTGAATGTGATAGTTTAAATTTATTTTTTTCCCTGCTATCCTTATTGAATCGCATAAAAAGTGATAACATAAGTCGTTCGTATATAAATAATCATGTATATTCATCTACATAAAAGCACAGTTTCTCGCTCTTTCTTTTAGATATTTATAATTCCGAGCATATATTTTAATTTATTGTATAATAATAATAATATTTATAAATTAAAGTAACATATATGTTTTTTTTATAAAATATAAAGTTTAAGGGGCATAAATTCTAGGGTATTTGGGAGTTATATATTAACTTGTGAATTTATTAAAAATATGAAAACGGATAAGTTTATTTTAAATATATATAATTTATTTAAAATTTAACTGCTAAAGTTCTATTAATTACTCTTTTTTTTTATAAAATCGACACATTTGTTTTTATAAATATTTATTTTGTTGGATAAAATTTAACTGAAATTGACCAAATTGAAGCGAATTTTGATTTTTATTTACAAATAATAACGTTTTATATTTGCCTACGTAGCAAAATTGATCTCTCTCATTAGTTCAATTGCAAACTCTTCAAACATATCATTATCCATTTTGTATATTCTCTTGTTATATAAGAGATTGCATTTTTACACTCGTCTCAAGCCATTAGACAGTTCCTAATGCAGAACAACATATGCGCAAACGGAATTACATAATAGTTTACTTAGGCCACACGTACAGATACAGAACAAGATATACGTGAATGCAATTACATAGAAGTTTACTTAGGCCACACACACGATTACAAGACAATGAGTTAAAAGCTTGATTGTGAAAAAGCTTGATTGTGTTTATAAATGATATCACACAGATGTGTTTAAAAAAATTTAGTTTTGAGGATAAGCAACGCTATCATAACGTTAAACTAAATAGATTATATAAAGAAAAAATTACACGTTTGGTCCCTGTGGTTTGCTCAGATTTTATGTTTAATCCCTAAGTCGTTTTAATTACACCAGAGATACCTATATTTGGAACCTTGCACTTATTTAGTCCCTATTTTGGATGGACCGTTAGTTTAACTGTTAAGTGTTTAATTAATATTTGCTCGTTAGTCCCTCCGTTAATATTTTTTTACACTGTTAGTCCTCATTTTTTTAAGTGAATTTAAAAGGGCAGCATAAGCTCGAACTCGAGTCTTCTTGCCCAAAAACCAATGCCCCAACCACTGGACTAAGCGTCCAGTGGTGTAATTATATCAAAAAAAAAATATTTAACCTTTTTTTTTTTTTTTTTTTGCTCAAACTCATAAAAAACGTACGAAAACGTAAAAAATGAACGAAAAAGTATAAAAACAGACGAAAACGGATAAAAATGAGTTTGAGCAAAAAAAGGTTAAATAAAATTTATTTTGATATAATTACACCACTTGACGCTTAGTCCAGTGGTTGGGGCGTTGGTTTTTGGGCAACAAGACCCGAGTTCGAGCCTATGCTGCCATTTTTAATTCATTTCAAAAAATGAGGACTAACGGTGCAAAAATATTAACGGATGGACTAACGGGTAAATATTATTTAAACACTTAATGGTCAAACTAACGGCTCATCCAAAATATGGACCAAATGAGTGTAAGGTTTCAAAATAGGTATCTCTGGTGTAATTAAAACGACTTAGGCACTAAACATGAAATCTGAGTGAACCACAGGGACCAAACGTGTAATTTTTTCTTATATAAATGATATCACGCAGATGTGTTTAAAAAAACTTAGATCCTTTCGGATTACTAACGACTTCCAACGATCGAAGGATAACAATTTGCTAGTGATTTATTAATTAAGCACTGATAAAATTTAAAATAGTAAGAGAGTATTATTAATGATTATGTTATATTAGATGTGTATTTATAATAAAAATATAAGTTAGAAAATAAGTAGCATGCTATTATCCCAAAAATAATGGACAATAAACCCACGACTAAGCTAGTGCCAACCGCGAACTAACCTAATCAATTAATAAAAAATGTTTACTACCTCCGTCCCATATTAAGTGTCCATAATGGAATCTTGGGATGTCCCAAATTAAGTGTCCAGGGAATATTTTCAACCAATGAGAAGTGACTTTAGTGGGTAATAGTGATATTTGATTGGTGGAGAGTGTAGTTAGTGGAATTTTCTAAAACTTTGTGCATTTGGAAAGTGGACACTTAATATGGGACGGAGGGAGAACTAACCTAATCAATTAATAAAAAATGTTTAGTAGATATGACCATAATAACATAGCTAATTAATAAATAACATATCTCTAGCTATTAATTTAGCAGACCATAAGTTTACAAGTGAGCTAATATCGACTAACCTAATCGACTGATACAAAGTTTAGTAGATGTGACCATTGTTTACTAGTGAGTTAATATCGACTAAGAAGGTTTCTGGCTAAGCTTATAAATTGGGTTTATGTTTATGTTATATAAACGGTTTATGATTTATATATCATAAATTAATAAGATCATGTTAAATGTTTGGATTAGGTTATGTTTGATAAGCTAAGAGCATCTGCAATGACAAAAGTCGTTAATGACTTTTTGCAATAAATTAAATCATATTTTATATATCAAAAAGTCAGTTATAAAACTTGGTCCAATAGAAAAAGTCATTATTAAAGCTTTTTATGTGTTGAATTCATTAAATTAGAACAAAAAATACGCCTGAAGAGAGCAAAAAGCTTTTGCTCAACCACTTGGAGTTTACCAAGTCTTGGAGTAAAATGCTTTTCTTCAAGTCATTAACACAATGCAAAAAGTAGTATGAATTAACTTTTTCAAATAGTAAAAAGTCATTCTTCAAACTCCCATTGCAGATGCTCTAATAAGCTCAAGTGCTTGGTTTAGCTTAGGTTAGTAAATGGCTAAAAAGGACATAGGTTGAAAAATATAAATGTTAGATTAGGCATACTTATTAGTAAAATTGTAATTTGTAGTGAAGCAACGTTGTATAAGCCAACATTCAAAATAATAATAATACTAGTAAAATTAAAAAAAATAAAAATAATAATAATAAAAAATCACACTTTTGAGGCTTATCAAAAACTCTTATATAAGCTAATAAGCACACTCATATAAGCTTATCCAAACACTTGTTTGGTCATATTTAACAAATATAAGGTAATAAGTTCATCCTATAAGCTTAGCCAAACACCCCCTAATAACATATTTC
Source organism: Artemisia tridentata subsp. tridentata (assembly GCA_021014915.2). NCBI lineage: Eukaryota > Viridiplantae > Streptophyta > Magnoliopsida > Asterales > Asteraceae > Artemisia > Artemisia tridentata. Next base: position 160,722,159 of record CP139504.1, on the reverse strand, counting down.
TAGCTATTAATAATATTGTTGAAATTATGAAAGCGGATTGTTAATTGATTATCAATATTATTGCATAAAATCACATTGCTAATAATGTACAATTAACAATAAACGGGATATATGCGGATTTGAGGAAGCATCGTCCAAGGGGACACCCAATAAGAGCCTTGAAGGGGCTTCCTTCTTCACAAGCTCATCCCTCCCCAAAAAAAAAGCAGGTTTAAGGGAACATCGCGTCTTAACCCGATGTCCCAGTATGACCCCGACGTAGATTGGGGAGAGTATGAGGTATTTTGGATAATCGAAGTTGGGGACGAGGATGGGTGCCTAGCCCCGAGCCTGCTGCATTTACCATTATTAAAATTATACTTCCAGATAGTTTTGCTATGATGATTAGTTCAAAAACAAACCACATGAGTGATTTGTGCAGTTTACGACTTTACTCTTTGTTTATATCTCATATCTATATTCATGAAATGACGAGTGGTGTCAATTGTGGATTCTGAACTGATGGATCCATTATAGAAGCCTACTATCGTTTCATAAGTGGTATAGTGTATTCCTTCATAAGCCCGCCTTTTAATAACTAGAAATGTCAAAAATTCCCATCAAGACAATCTCACTATACATAGTCATGAGCCATTAAGTTGATACGTTTATAGCCCCATCCCAATCCACAATATAAGCTGATTAAGCTCTACATTCTATTATTTGACGCATTGTTGTTAGTAACATAGAATCGACATCATGGCCCACTTTTTGTTTGGTTTATCTTTGTTTGTGATCCAATGCTAATACAAAACCATCGCCACGAGTTTAAAATGCAAGTTACTTCTCATTTTCTAAGAATACTTAATTTCATATATCTTGATCATTTTGATATCAAGTTATAATATGTAAAGTTACATGTGAACATTTGTAGTTAATTAACTTCGCAAATATATAGTTTTTGACTTTATAAGCAAATGGTTTTATATGCGTTATACTGGAGTATGTCAATCTGGTCAAACGGATTAAGTGTAAAAATCCAACAAAAATGAAACGGAATCCGACGAGTTAAAATCAATACTAAAGTGCATTCAACTTTCAATATACATAAAAGTTCCTTTGTTAGTTTTCAGGAAAGTTTGATTAAATTATATAATTATATTATTCTCTCTTTATGGAACGTATTGAAGTTGATAAACTGTTTGCTAGATATCGTAAAGTAATGTTATTCGCGTTAAGCCAAATTAAATACAAACCAAAGTATTTCTACTAATATTATAATACTAGGCGAGTACCCGTACATAGCAACGAGATTAGATAGCGGCAAACAATTATAGTAGCGATATTGTGATTAAATGTTTCGTGTAACATTTATGCATACAACGTAAAATAATAAAAATGTAATTTAAAAATACTAACATGTGATAATTCAAATAACAATTCTTAAAGTGTATCAAAGAACGTATAAATACATATAGTGAAACTGAAAATAAAATATTACATCAATTTGAAATAACCAAAAATACACGTTATTCATCACGTAAAACTTCTTGTTACACGACATTTAAGGTGTAGACTCATTCTTGACTGAACTCTTTGGTAGGCTTCACTAATACTTTTGTAGTTCTACGTGATATCCCTCTATGCAACGCAACATAAAGCTGACCATGCAAAGCTAAGGGGCACAGGGAACTGTTTTCTCTTTAGTTTGAAAAAGAACACTACTTCTTCAGATGGAGCAAGAGGAATTCTCGGCAAGAGCACTCTAATTCCAATGCGTTGACCAACAGGTATCTTGGCATTGATGACATTAGGATCAAAAAGTTTACATATCAACTTCGTACCATTACACAGTGTTGCAAAAATCGGCGATTAATAGCTAGTCGGAGATTAACTGCCCCAATTTTCAATAATCGACCTTATTAATCGGTTTGGTCAAAAATCAGTCAACGTACCGATTAATCGTAAAAAAATCGGCCAAATCAGGCATAAATTGGTCAAATCGAACAAAAATATGATAAATCGGCCAACTCGGTTACATATGAAAATCAGTCAAATCAGACATAAATCGGCCAAATTGGAAAAAAAAAATCGGCTAGATCGGCCAAATCGGGCATATAGTTTCAAATTTTTATAATTTTATATATAAACAAATCCAATCCGATTAATCCTTGATTAATCCCCGCCTAACTGATTAATCGCTAGGCGGTACCCAGCCACCCACCTACGGCCTAGCGATTTTTGCAACCTTGCCATTACATAATCCATTTTCCGAATCAATCAAGAGTCCTTAAAAGAATAACCGGGCATCCATTTTTCAAGTGCAAGTAGTGAGGGGGCAATCCGCTAACGTTGAGTGAGTATAAGAACTCCATAGGATAGAAGTTGTTCGTGTCATCTTCTGCTTCATCAAAACTATAGTTCGATCGAAAATTTGTTAATCAACTGATCATTAATGCTGTCAACATGTTCATTTTTAGTTGATAAGATTGCTTTTGAAATTATATCAACGGATGAATGTGCGTTGCTGGCCAAGGAAGGAAATATTTCATTGATCTATGCATCTTTTTTAGGTAACCTCGTCAGTGTATGGAATGGTCATGTCATCAAGTATACGTATATAGTTTCCATCAATAACCTCTTCAACTCCGTCACCGAATCGTACTAAAATGTCTAAGAACCATGGATTTGTCTGTGCCCTTGTGTTTATGGTTAACAGTATTTTTTATAAAATATCTTCAATTATAGCAATTATCTTTTATTTATAATTTCCATTGTCAATTGAAGCAAGATGTTTTAACAAAATGAAATTTGAAGACTAAACGTAAGTATTAATATACTCCACATTTAATCATAATCACTTTCACTTTCACTTTCATCCATTAGACTGTAAATGCTTTTTCGTCCAATTACCACAACATGATTCTCCATGAAGTTTCTAACAATTGGCGTTGACATATCTTCATCATCATCTAAGATGACAATAATATCATCCCAATTTCAGTTTAACAATTTGAGATCGAAAAACGGATTGGGATTGAAAGCATAAATGGGAGCAAGAATGGGATGGATTTGTAAAATACGAAGAAAAAAAATATGAATATATATTATTAAAACAAAAAACACAATAAACAAAAGATCACAATCATACTAACCTCATTTTTTTGTTCGAAACTTGTTCAACAATAACATCAAATTTTTTTCATTATTGATCTTCATCAACTATGAACTATATCAGCTTTAACTATGAAGTAACACAATAATAAAAAGAATGTAGAAAACTAGAATATGGGGTTGAATAGTTTTACCGATTAAAATTAAGTTTCGAATAATTAGATTCAAGTTTATGTGAAATCTTCTTATGAAGATATGTATGTATACTTAAAAAATAAACACAATACTATAAACAATAATAAAGATCAAGGTTGTCAAACTCGCGATCTTACACGTAAGATCGTACGATCTTACGTGCCCACAAGGTAAAATCGTGTCGTACCATGATAGGATTGCATCTGAGGTAGGATCGTGAGTAAGATCGTAAACTCGATCGTAAGATCGAGCCACGATACGAGTCTACTGAAGTTGCTAAATTGCAAAATCGAAGACAACAGTCAATCGAAGACCAGAAACACCAAGAGACACTAAGACCAGAAACAGTCCTTCGTCTATACGTGTCGATGGAAAGACCAGAAACAGTCAATTGAAGACAACAGTCAATCGAAAACAAAAGAAACCCCGTTAATCGAAGAACCAAGAACCCTTACTGATCTTGATCGATCCTAGTATACCAGAAAAAAACCCGTGAACCTTGCTTTGATACTGGTATGTGCTTAAACACATACCTTTATTTGACCAAAACCGGACCCAAAACGACCAAAAACTAACCCAAATGCCAAAGATATTTGTGTTTTTGTGTTTGTTTATGTGCAGGAACGGATATCGAGAAAAAAGGACAAAATTAAGCAAAAACGGGGAAAACGAGCACGAGATATGGAAAAGATATTTACAGCCGATGCCGGGAAGTTTATATCATCCAGATCCTTGAAGAATCATCAATTGACAAATGAAGCCCTTGGTTTTACTTTGGAATATTGGCATATTCAGTCCCTTGATTTTCAGAATTTACATTTTTGGTCCTCGCACTTTATTGCTAAATCCAAAAATTACACCTTAACCCTTAAATTATCCTATCCGGATTTAATTAAAATAAAACCCAATTCCCACAACCCAATAATAAACAACCCAAAAGCCAACTAATCACAATCCGAGCCCACCCTTATTACCCGATTATAACCCATACCCAAGCCCCGTTCTTAACCCGGTCAAAACCTTTTTATAACTTATGGTCAAACAATAGTTAAATAATGAAAAGCTAAACCCCGCACCCCAATTCCCTTTTAACCCAGAAAGATTTACTGTACAAGAACCCTAAATCCCCAAATCCAATTTTACTGCAATTAAGGGCAAAGTTGTCCTTGCACGCGTATCTAGGAGGTCCTGACACCAAGAATGAAACGTGGGAGCTATTGATTGGACAAGCCACCTCATACATATTGATCCAAGGGTCGCGGTTGCAAGAGTGATGATCAAGGGATGATCTGAGGGTCGAGATTGTTTTGAAGAAACACAAATGACGCGGATCAATGAAATGGCATCTCACGGGTTGGCTATAAATAGAGCCCCTCAACTCACGGATTAAAAAGTTAGCTAGTTTTAGATTAGAATTAGGGTAAAGTAGGAGTAGAATAAATTAGATTAGTTATAGCTTTTTATAGCTTATTGTTGCAGTTTGTTGCTATTTTCCTCATCATTCTTCAGTTCTGTAATCAATTCCAAGTTTTTATTCGAAAGTCAATGTAAGTCAACCTTTTGTTCTTAAACTTATTTGCTTATTCTTAATGCTCATTTTCAGTTTTCTGCTTATTCAGTCTTTTTATAGTTTTATATTCATCTGTCCTTCTTAGTGTTTAGCTTAAATTTGATTTTCCATGCCACTATAGTTCATAGCAGATTTATTAAGGATGTTTGGTTCAGCAGTGTATGCTGAGCTCTCATTGTTTGAATGAATTTTGCCTTGTGTAGAGAAGTTGCAGTTAAGAGATTAGAGTTTATTTTAGCACAAAACTTATAGTTATTAGGCAGAAAGTCAAAGCTAGTTCTTATTTTCTAGTCTGCTGCTACTGTTAGGATTCTAAGTCTCAAAATCATCAAGTTTGCTGTATATTTGGTTACTTAAGTTTGATTCAGTCTCAATATAGCTTATTATATCATCATTAGTTAGCTAGGATCACTCAAAATTGGGTTTAGTCAAAATAGAGAAAAAAGCAAAAAGTCAAAAAGAGTTTAAAAATTGTTTCTGGCACCTGATCTAGGTGGTATTAAGAGCTCAATTGAGTTGAAATAATTAGGGATTTTTGTGTTTTAGTATAGCCTACAGTACTGAGTTGCTTTTGCCCCCATAAGTTTCAACTTTTTAGCTTATTTGAAGAGCTTATTCTATCTGCATAGTGTTGGTTTAGGGACTGTTTTGACTTAATCCTAGTCATCTGTTCTACTGCTTAACAGCTTTTCCATTGTGCTTATTTGATCATATTGAGTTTACTTGAGCTTTTTAAAGTAGCAATAATCTGTTTTGAGCTTCTTGAATTTTCTGAGTGCTTATTGGCTTAATTAGTACTTATTTTGGGACTGCTTATTGATATAAATTGCTTATTAGTGTTAGTTCTAATCTGAATTTATTTTTCCTAGCTTTTTAATAATATTTTAGAATTTCCAGATTTATTTCAGATTTTATTTTGATCAGTTACTATTTCTTTTCATTTTTAAATAGTTTTTAGAATTTTAAATCATTTTTAATTTCAAAATAAATCACAAAAAGACAAAAATAGTTCTGAATTTATTTAAATTTCATTTTCATTTTATTAAGATTTTTCAAAAATGATTTGTAGTTTAAAAAGTTTTATTACATAATTAGTCTTAATTTTCTTTTATTAAAAATACAAAATTAGATTTTAATTAATAATAAATAAATAAAAAAAATCAAAAAAATATTTTTCTTTTCCCATAATTTCCTTTTAGTAAATAGAATGTAGGAAAATTATTTTCATGCCCGTAGGATTAGTAGTGCTTCGATTTCACTTTTTATTTCGCGCGCTTACGTTTATTTTTAGTAAAACACTCGTTTTTAGTTTCAATTACGATTTAGCTTAATTGTTCTTTACGTTATTATATCATATGCTTTATTTCTTTATTTCTAGTGTTGATTTACTTTCCGTAGTGATAAAAACCAAAATCATTCACTTTTATCTCCCATTCACTTCACGAATCACGATCCCAAATCACAATTCCATTCGATCTTCATCGGGACAAACGACTCGGGTCTTGCATATTTCCTTTGCAATTCCTTGGACTATAACTGAACAAATCAATTTTTGGCGCCGCTGCCGGGGAAGGTTGAAGTGAATTCGTGAATTTGTTTCTCGATTCATGTTTTGAAGACCCTTCCTTAGAAGTTACTTGTTTTTATAAAAAAATAAAAAATGCAAAAAGAAAATAAATAAAACACTTTTCCTAAAGTGTTTTCACCATTAATAATAAATCCTCGCTCTCGAGAGGGCGTTGTAAACCATTCCGAATAACAACAAAAGAGATCGTGAAGTTAAACGTTACTCGGATTATTTCTTTGCTACAACCTAATCACGGGGTTTAAGGAAGTCTTGACATTAAATTGCAGACTGAAGAGAGATCCATTCTTCTCTCCCGCCACGCTGCGCGTAGTTTTGAAAGAAACGAGTACGGTTGATCAAACGATCACCAAAAAGATAATAATTCTAATTTTTCCTTAATTAAAAATCCAAAAAGATTTTCTCTTCAAAATTATTTTCCATTTTTCTTTTGTTATTTTTTATGTTTTTAAACTTAAAAACCCAAAAATATTCTTCTTAAATCCTCTTAAATGTTTAATTCTTATCTTCTTAATCCTCTATATTTTTAATTCTGATGGAATCGTTTATCCCGTGCGTCGGTTGTGGAGAGCCGCTCTTCGGTTCACCGTGTCGGTGGTGTACGTGCGAACGGTGTGGTAATGATATTCGGGACGGACGTTGTTTATTTTGTGGTTCAAGTAATTCATGTTATGATCCAAATCCGAATTCGTTCACCAACTCCTCAAATTTTTCCGACTGCCCGCCACAGCCCGATTTATCTTCGTTCAATCAACGTTATTGCGATGGGTGTGGAGATCCGTTAGGTGATTTTTGTTGTCAACGGTGTACTTGCGAGAGGTGTGGTAGTAATTTGATCAATGGATTTTGTTCGTTTTGTGCTTCGGAAGCTGAAAATTCATACACTTATGATTTTAATCCGAACATTTCCGATTATCCTCAAAACAATTTCAATCACCTTCCTCAAAACTTTTATGAGCAAGAACCGTATTTCAATAATACATCATTCCAAAATACACCAAATTTTGAAAATTGTGGGGGATCGTTTGAAAATTTTCATTATGAGCCAAATTTGTGTTACAATTCTCATGGTTTTGACCAACCCCCACAAACTCCCGTCAATTATCAAGATAGAGTGCGCGAAATTGTCAAATCTTTGGGAACGTTGTCGAAGCGGTTCGAAATCAAGAGCAAGCGGTTAATCAACTTTTGGCTTATCGTCATGAGAAGTATATGGAAGAATTACTTGCCGAGGAAAAAGAGGCTAATTTTCGGAAGGCCTTACAGTACTGTGCTGACGAGGAGAGACTTGTTCCGTTAAACGTTTTCCCTGCAATTGCACCCGTCTTTTCTACCGTTGAAACCGAGGACTCTCTAAAAATGAGGGACGAGCATCTTGGCACTATTCCTGAAAAGGAATCAGACGAATTCGTAAAGTCCAGTGCTGAGAACCTCATCCCAATCCCAAGTGAGTCCGAGGAAATATTTGACGGTGTTTGTGATTTGCAATCTTGTGAAGATTCTCTTGACGTTTCCGAGGTTACTTCCGGAATTTTCTCTAACCCCCTCTTTGAATATAGTGACGAGTACACTTTTTGTGCCGTTAATCCACTTTTTGATGGGGTGTTAGAGAACGTTGAGGACGAGGACTCTATTCATTCTAATCTTGATGAGACCATGACGGAACCGGGACTCACAGATTCTCCTCGTATGCTTGAATCTCTTCATGAGGAGTTCTCAGAAGAACTCACTCATATCATACCTCCTCCGGAGTATGATTATTTTGTTATTGAAGAAGATCCTGACCCGGGGGGAGGTAAACTCTATCCTAAGAGTTTGCTTGATGATGATATCACCCCGACCCTCCCTCCCGAGGTTTTCAAGAGCTTTGATGATGAAGAATGGATCCCCATTCTAATTATGATCTTTCTTCCTTTCTTCACCTATACGGTGACTTCTCCTCTTATTCACTCCTCCGGGAGTGAAGACACAATCTTTGACCCCGGCATTTCTCCTTCTTTTAAGCCGTGGGTATCTCATCGGAGTGGAACTTTCGTATGCTTCAATGTTTATCCAAACATCTTGAACGAAAGTCCGATTGAGATTATTTCTTCCACATGCTCCCCCAAGGACAATTAAATTCGGGGTCGAGTCAAGCTCATGTGACTCGGTTACCAAAAACAAGCGCTTCGTGGGAGGCACCCCATGCTTATCCTTCTATCTTCTTTTCTATTTTCTAATAAGTGACGTGAGGAGGGCTACCTCTTCCATATCTTGTGTTTCGTGGTTTTCTGTGATGTGTCCAGGTTTGCCCGAATAATGAAGACTCTCGTGCTCGTGGTTTATCTTCTCTCCACTCGAGTTTCATCATTCGTTGCTTATCCGATATCCTAAATCTTATCGTTTTACATCTATCTTTTGGCATAATTAATAAACGGCCTTAGATTTATGTAGGAGAACCCTTACCTTTAAGACATTGAGGACAATGTCTCATTTTAGTCTTGGGGGGGGGGGGGGGTAATCTTTCGATTTGATTTTTGCCTTGCATTTTTTTTGCCGTTTACTCATGCAACCCCGTTTTTTTCTCAAAAAATGAAAAAAATCCAAAAAAATGAGAAAAATTTAAAATTTTTGCAAAAATATAATAAATTTTGACAATTTTGTTGACTTTCCGCTGGTGAGAGTAGGAATAAAATTCTGACTTGATCGGACGTGTTGAGCCCTAGCTTGTCCCCTTAACCATTTATAATCTATAAGCTCGTGCTAGTCTTTTACACAAGGAGCTATAAAATGCGAATTCTTTTTAAGAGTTTGCAAGTTCCCGTATCGACTTTATATATGCATGGCTTGATTATTTGGCTAAGCATTCGCGGATCTTATTATTTAAGATTTTAAATTTGCGAAGAACGAGAAATGATAGAGTTGTTTATAAGTTAGATTGCTAAACGTGGAGTAGTTGGATCTCTTTAGAGCTCATCGAAGTTACTTGTGGCTTCTTGTTCCCATAAGCTTGTTTCGCCCAAAAATAGAAATCTAGGAATAATTAAAGGTATTTTGGTTTTGGCGATGATTAGTTTTTATTTCTTCCTTAGAGAATCCTTGCTTATGGAAGTTGGGTACACATCAAGGTACTGTCAGTGTTACGGTGTAATAGACTATTCCATCTTGCCGGCTCGCAACCGATGTTGGGATTGTTATAAAAGCCGTAGGACTTGGGGTTTGACAACACAAATAATTAATGAATATGATAATGTATAATAATAATCCAAAGCCATAAAAAGTTTTCTACATCTTGCCGGTTCGCAGCCGATGTTGTAGACTTCTAATAAAGGCAGAGGAAAAATTCCAAGGTCATAATAGACTATCACATCTTGCCGGCTCGCAACCGATGTTGTGATTGTTATAAAGGGCCAAGGATTAAATACGTTAATGTGCTTGAATATGTAGATAAAGTGTTATAATGCCAAACTTCGACTCCGGGGGTATCCTAATAAAAGCTTCTGTCTCTGGACTCGTAGATGAGTTGTTTCGGTCGTATATAAAAGGGATATCCTCAAAATCGTGTTAAATCAGAGACCTTGATGTGGACCTCATTTTTGTATGCAACAGTTTTCGAGGGAAGGCTTGGAAACTACTTAGCGTCTAAACTAGGTATCTTTATCGGACTAAAAATTTTCGAAATGAGAATTTGAAGAAATTCATTTCTCACCAAAAATAAAATAAATAGAGGAAAATAGGAATTTGGGAACAAGGAGTCCACAATTAGCTTTTATGAGTAGTGTTGGCAATCTAACTTGTAAATAGCAATGATTTCGTTTTTAAGCTTAGTTTGGGGACTCGTGAAAAATCAGGAACGACGAATTTTATCCGTATGGTCACTTCTTTATGAGTCGTGTTTCCTGCTCGATGACCCTAAAAGTTATCGTTAGATAATGATTGTCGAAAAAGCCGTCACATGAATAATGATAAAAATACAAAAATAGAATAAAAAGGAAAATCGGGGAGTTTTTAGAACTTAAGATTTCTTAATCTCTGATGAAGCGAAAAGTGTACCGCTTTTAAGGGGTCATTTAAGCCCTAAATCGTATTTATTTGATCAAATATTGCCCTAAATCGTTCCTTTTGTCATTTTAGGTACTTTTGAGAAGAAATCTGGAAAAGGAGGCATTTTGGACGTTTTTGGAGCATAAAAGTGAAGAAAACGACAAAGTCTCAAAAATCGGCTGGAAGTTACCTTTGACGGCGTCAGGATTATGCCTGGACGGCGTCATGGCTTGGCAAAAGTGGTGGATGTGAAATTTACTCATGATAAGCCAGTGAAAATTGCATGGGAATTCTGACGGCATCACCCTTTAATTAGATTAAGGTCGTCACGTTATAATTTAAAGAGGGACGGCGTCACGTTCATAGTCTGAGGGCGTCAAGCCTTGATAGGCCAGAACGGATTTTGGAGAGCTAAAGAGGGACGGCGTCAAGAAGGTCATCCGGGAACCCTAAAAGCGGCGAGGTAACGGCGTCACACTCCATAACGTGACGCCGTCAGATCTGAAAGTCTATATATAGTTTTCTAATTTTTTTTCATTAGGGTGGAACTTATTGGGGAACTTTGTGTGTGAAAACCCTAGGACGAATTTGGCAGCTCTTTCAAGGCTTTTTGCCTTGAGATCTTCCATGTTACATTGAAGATAAGTTATCAATTAATCATTCAATATGTCTATGTGTTGTTTGATTTTATCTTGTTCTTGTCTTTTGTTTAACATGTTAGGCTAGATTTATCTTGTGTTTGCTTAGATCTAATGAAACCTAGCTATTGATTATTGGTTATTAGTGTGTTGTTAGTTGTATTGGATGATTGTTTATCTATGTTAGGCTTAAGAAAACTGGCTAACTTCCTATTCGGTAACTTGCTTGAACGTCTTAAGAAACATGAACCAATGCGTACTAAAGGTTTTTATGGTTGTATTTAATGCACAAGCGAATTCTAGTGATCCCATGTTAGGAGCTTCCTAGCCGGCTCGACAAAGGAGTGAAGTAGGAGCTTGTAGAGTTGGGGAAGTACGTACGCCACCCCACGAATGGTATTAAGGAATACACCCGTCATCCACGCAACTAATACACACTAATCAACCGGTAAAAGATAGTTAGGGAGTAAGGAAATCTAAGTAAACACATTTCCCTCCACATAAGTTTTCACCAACCTTTTCATTTTCTTTTATTTTATTTTATTTGCATTCGTAGTAATTTGGGTTAGTTGATTAGCAACTAATTCCGCCCACTCTTTCAAACCCGAGATTTTACTTGCTTTCATAAAAAAATATAAAAACACAAAAAGAATCTTCTCTCACCCTTAGACCTATTAGAGTAATTTTTCATACCTAACGAACACTATTCCCTGTGGAGAACGATCAATCCCCCGTACTTACCACTACACTATACTACATCGGTCAGGTACACTGCCTGGTGGGGTTGTAAGCCTCTTGAGATCCCTCGAGAGGTAAAACCTGTTGTAAGGTTGCAAAACCACGCATCAATTTCTTAATCTCTTTTGAAAATTTTGCTACTTCTCAAAGTTAGTAAAGAGAGATTAGAAATTTTCGGTTTCAAAAACGTGTTTTTATAACATTGCATGAGGACATTGCAATAGCTTAGTCTGGGGGAATTTTGGTATGTGCTTAAACACATACCTTTATTTGACCAAAACCGGACCCAAAACGACCAAAAACTAACCCAAATGCCAAAGATATTTGTGTTTTTGTGTTTGTTTATGTGCAGGAACGGATATCGAGAAAAATGGACAAAATCAAGCAAAAACGGGGAAAACGAGCACGAGATATGGAAAAGATATTTACAGCCGATGCCGGGAAGTTTATATCATCCAGTTCCTTGAAGAATCATCAATTGACAAATGAAGCCCTTGGTTTTACTTTGGAATATTGGCATATTCAGTCCCTTGATTTTCAGAATTTACATTTTTGGTCCTCGCACTTTATTGCTAAATCCAAAAATTACACCTTAACCCTTAAATTATCCTATCCGGATTTAATTAAAATAAAACCCAATTCCCACAACCCAATAATAAACAACCCAAAAGCCAACTAATCACAATCCGAGCCCACCCTTATTACCCGATTATAACCCATACCCAAGCCCCGTTCTTAACCCGGTCAAAACCTTTTTATAACTTATGGTCAAACAATAGTTAAATAATGAAAAGCTAAACCCCGCACCCCAATTCCCTTTTAACCCAGAAAGATTTACTGTACAAGAACCCTAAATCCCCAAATCCAATTTTACTGCAATTAAGGGCAAAGTTGTCCTTGCACGCGTATCTAGGAGGTCCTGACACCAAGAATGACACGTGGGAGCTATTGATTGGACAAGCCACCTCACACATATTGATCCAAGGGTCGTGGTTGCAAGAGTGATGATCAAGGGATGATCTGAGGGTCGAGATTGTTTTGAAGAAACACAAATGACGCGGATCAATGACATGGCATCTCACGGGTTGGCTATAAATAGAGCCCCTCAACTCACAGATTAAAAAGTTAGCTAGTTTTAGATTAGAATTAGGGTAAAGTAGGAGTAGAATAAATTAGATTAGTTATAGCTTTTTATAGCTTATTGTTGCAGTTTGTTGCTATTTTCCTCATCATTCTTCAGTTCTGTAATCGATTCCAAGTTTTTATTCGAAAGTCAATGTAAGTCAACGTTTTGTTCTTAAACTTATTTGCTTATTCTTAATGCTCATTTTCAGTTTTCTGCTTATTCAGTCTTTTTATAGTTTTATATTCATCTGTCCTTCTTAGTGTTTAGCTTAAATTTGATTTTCCATGCCACTATAGTTCATAGTAGATTTATTAAGGATGTTTGGTTCAACAGTGTATGCTGAGCTCTCATTGTTTGAATGAATTTTGCCTAGTGTAGAGAAGTTGCAGTTAAGAGATTAGAGTTTATTTTAGCACAAAACTTATAGTTATTAGGCAGAAAGTCAAAGCTAGTTCTTATTTTCTAGTCTGCTGCTACTGTTAGGATTCTAAGTCTCAAAATCATCAAGTTTGCTGTATATTTGGTTACTTAAGTTTGATTTAGTCTCAATATAGCTTATTATATCATCATTAGTTAGCTAGGATCACTCAAAATTGGGTTTAGTCAAAATAGAGAAAAAAGCAAAAAGTCAAAAAGAGTTTAAAAATTGTTTCTGGCACCTGATCTAGGTGGTATTAAGAGCTCAATTGAGTTGAAATAATTAGGGATTTTTGTGTTTTAGTATAGCCTACAGTACTGAGTTGCTTTTGCCCCCATAAGTTTCCACTTTTTAGCTTATTTGAAGAGCTTATTCTATCTGCATAGTGTTGGTTTAGGGACTGTTTTGACTTAATCCTAGTCATCTGTTCTACTGCTTAACAGCTTATCCATTGTGCTTATTTGATCATATTGAGTTTACTTGAGCTTTTTAAAGTAGCAATAATCTGTTTTGAGCTTCTTGAATTTTCTGAGTGCTTATTGGCTTAATTAGTGCTTATTTTGGGACTGCTTATTGATATAAATTGCTTATTATTGTTAGTTCTAATCTGAATTTATTTTTCCTAGCTTTTTAATAATATTTTAGAATTTCCAGATTTATTTCAGATTTTATTTTGATCAGTTACTATTTCTTTTCATTTTAAATAGTTTTTAGAATTTTAAATCATTTTTAATTTCAAAATAAATCACAAAAAGACAAAAATAGTTCTGAATTTATTTAAATTTCATTTTCATTTTATTAAGATTTTTCAAAAATGATTTGTAGTTTAAAAAGTTTTATTACATAATTAGTCTTAATTTTCTTTTATTAAAAATACAAAATTAGATTTTAATTAATAATAAATAAATAAAAAAAATCAAAAAAATATTTTTCTTTTCCCATAATTTCCTTTTAGTAAATAGAATGTAGGAAAATTATTTTCATGCTCGTAGGATTAGTAGTGCTTCGATTTCACTTTTTATTTCGCGCGCTTATGTTTATTTTTAGTAAAACACTCGTTTTTAGTTTCAATTACGATTTAGTTTAATTGTTCTTTACGTTATTATATCATATGTTTTATTTCTTTATTTCTAGTGTTGATTTACTTTCCGTAGTGATAAAAACCAAAATCATTCACTTTTATCTCCCATTCACTTCACGAATCACGATCCCAAATCACAATTCCATTCGATCTTCATCGGGACAAACGACTCGGGTCTTGCATATTTCCTTTGCAATTCCTTGGACTATAATTGACAAATCAGATACCATGTACAAAGTTATTGAAGATACAACAGAAATGAGAGAATTAGATTCTCTTGATAAGAACTGAAAAGTGAAAGCTATCTCGATTTTTGACCTTTGAGGAAAGTGCTTTATAAAACAAAAGAAAGTGTGGTAGTAATAATAAACTAAAAGGTGTGGGAGATATAATAAACAATAGAAAGATGGGAGATATAATAAAAGAAGAAGGGCCAGCTGTAAAGATAACAAACAGATTAATTATTTCAACATGGGGGCATAATAGTCTATCAACAACAAATTTATGTGCACAGATCAAATTCTTCTGTATACATATCACTACCCTTAGGCTATTAGCATAAACTGAAATGTAGCAGAGACAAAATGGTAGGATCGTAGGATCTCGATCCGATCCTACGATCTCGATCTTGCAAAGACAAAAACGATCCCACGTGGGATCGCGATCTTGACAGCCTTGATAAAGATAGTAAATAAAATGCAAAGCAATAAATAAGAAATGAAAAATCAAACCGAGACAAGAGTATTTATAGTGGTTCGGCTCCGAAAGTTCTTTTCATTGTCCTACTCCACTCCCTGAGTACCCAAATCGGGAGTTCATAAACACTATGTCAACAAGCTCCTTAACCAGTTGAGAAACCTTACAACTTCTCTTTTACTTTTTCCGATACAAAGCTAGATATCAAGTTCTAGTTCGAGGTAGAACCAACCTAACGTCGCTTACTTTTTCCGATAGTAAATTAACTATCGAGTTTTAGTTCGAGGTAGAACCAATCTAAGATCTAACCGATCTTTTCTCTATAAAGGTGTATGGTGTATGGTACAATGTATGTGTATGCTAATGATATACAAAGAACAACAAGATGATCTAACAAGATGATCTAAGTATGTATATAAAGACTAGCAACAAGAGACTTTCAAGCTTGAATGTCTTGTATGCAATGGACGTGATCTTCTCTACAAGAAAGAGGTTAATAGACAATCACTAAAATGAATATGTAAATACTATGTAATGATCAGTGAACTGAGGTTGTAGATGCAAGAAAGAATATATAAAATGTGTGTGAAAATGGTGTCAAAAATGGTGAGCAAGAGGCTGCTATTTATAGCCACGAAAACGTCAGACCCCACGGATCCCTTTCAAAGGGATCCGTCCTTCTTTAAAATGGGATCCGTGGGTCTGTTCTGACAGACCCGATTTGGAACAATTTGTACACAAGAAATCTTACACAATCTTTCCATATATCCAAAAGTCAACTCAGGATTTGGAAATATATTTGAAGTGACTTGACAGAAAAGTCAACTATGTGATATTATGCATGAGGTAAAAATTATTTATAAACTTGTTTTCAAGCTTAAACTGCTTGTATAAATAATTGAGCTTGATTTGCTCGTTTATTAACCAATGCTCGAGCTCGAAAGCTCGTCTACAATTACGAATTTGTTCTAAAGCATAAATTAATGTTTATAAAGCTTATGAGTAATACAAATTTGCCTTAAAAATGAAAAGTGTGTTATATAGTGAATATATTTCTTATATGGATAAAAGAAATAGGTCTAGGTTTTATAGTTCCCCCTCCCTCTCCGTCGTTCTTACCTTTTCAATGTGGGGTACTTTTTCTTTAGTTTTTTCATTAGACAACATATAACTACTACTCAAAATATAAATTTTATATAATATTAAAATTATGATTCTTAATTAGATATATGATATATATTTTTAATTATTAACTTATGCTAACAAATTTTAAACCTTGATTTATTATAAATACTAGGAAGTATATTATAAGACTAGATAATTAATAGAGTTAATATAAATTATTTGTTGATTCTTTGAAAATAAAAACTCATAATATAAAACAATGGATAAAATTCCACATACAAATAATATTAATACTTTTAAATCCTCCATCTACTTTTCTTTGATATTCTTAGTAGAACACGTCTTCAATTATTTTCTATACAAATAATGTTTGGGTAGTAAAGGTAACATTGTGATTTATTCAAACTTACACTAAATCTAAACAATTTTAAATTCACAATAAATCTAAGAAAACAACTTTACTAATTGAAAACTAAGAAAATATCTAATTATGATTGATTTCTTTTAACGTTAAAAGATTGTAAATCGTAATTCTGATGATGGTTTAACTATAGATCCTACAAATCAATTGCTTAGTCCATATGATTATAAAAGTAATCGCATAAAGTGGTGAGTGTAAACTATAAATGTTTAAATTGTATAACTAACTGATTAGTTTTAACTATTCACTCAAATGATGGAACTCGATAAAAAACACATGCAAAAGATGGACAAGTTTGTTAAAACCTAACTTACAATTTTTGGATATGGTTAAGTCCTTAAAAAGGTTTATACAACCAACAATCACAGCAAGTTACTGCTTGTGCACTTGTCTTTTGATAATGGTATGGAGGTCGAAAACTTTGACTTTTTAGATGAGACCATCTGGGTTTGAAAGCTAACACATAGATCTAAATTCTAGAAGAAACCTCATTGCATTTGTTTACAAATTGAGAGAGTTATGACCTTCTAAAGTCGAGTGTTGCAATCAAGAAGAATGTTGACGAGAAACTAGACATGAAAAATGTTTTTAAACTCTTGTTTCCTCCAATGACTTTAGTTCTTTTCGCTTAGATCATGCTTTATAAATATAATACAATTTTTTCTAGAGGATGAACTCATTCAAAATGAAGAGAACATGCATGTATCAACTAGCTTTAGTCAAATGATTAATGTGTGATACCGAATTGATATAGGTTCGGATAATTACAAACGCAACTAGCTTGCAATTAAGGTGAGTACTCGTGACTTTTACTAAACGGGGATGTACACTATAAGTCATGATTATGTGTTGCATCTCATTATTGTAGCATCTATGTGATTTATTGTTATATGCATGTGTGTTGGTGCAACATTGACTAAGAGGCTGTTTGTTTTTTCCAGTCAGACGTCTGAATGCCTCTGAACGGGCACTGTGTCTGAATCGGTCAGACATTTTGTCCGTTCAGACCGTTTGTTTTTTTTTTTCGTTCAGACGCGTTCAGATGCAGTTAGATCTTAATGGTCAAGACTTGAGAGGGGTGTCTTAACGCGTCTGAATGCCTCTTGTTGACACAAAAATAACCAAAATTTTTTTTTCCCGTTCAAACACGAGTTTTTTTTCCCCGTTCAGATGCGTTCAGATTCAGACATTTACGCCTCAGATTCAGATTCAGACGTGCGGTTCAGATTCAGATTCAGACCCTCTTAATAAACATGTGTGTTGGTGCAACACCACTGACTAAGTCTCTTTTATGTTTTAATAATGACTAAATAAACCTTTGCAACACGTAAAATCATAAACCTTAGCCAAAAATCGAGTCAGACGATAACTAGTCCTAGCGCGCTGGTGACACCATAAGGATTATATTTAGTAATAGTATCGGAGTTGTGGATTCGCAACTGGACGTACGATGGTATAAATCCCCCTTTCTGAACCAGTATATATCGTGGTGTCTCTTTACTCGCTTTATATATTCTGGTTGTGATTATTATTGTTGTATAACCATTAGTTGATCTTTGAGGCTTGAAGTTGTTAAACTTCGAATAAGCCGAAAAGACCGTATTCACCCCTCTATGGTTCTACAATGTGCATTTGAATTTCATGAAATTATGCATGTACATTGTTTTAATCAACACAATTTGAATGAAATGTTCTGATAATATTTCAATTATGTTTTAAGTCTCTATCTTTGTGATTTCGACTTTAAAAACTATAAGACTAGCAAAAAAGAGTTAGTAACAAATTATTAATAGTCTGTAACACAATTATCGGGATCCCATAAGTTATATGTTATGTTATCATTTATCATGCATTTGAATAATATGTGTGATATTTTATGTATGCAACATACGAGCTCACTATGCCTTTAGGCTTGTGCATTTATTGTACAAGGTTTGAAATAATAGGTACAGACTCGAGGAGATGAATGGACTAAATAAAGGGGGACCAATTAGACTCGACATCCTTATGCCCCGAATGTTTTAATTTTTATGCTTTAAGTTGTATCTTTAAAGATGTTAAAAGACCTTTGTACTTTGATTTCCGTTGCAAACTTATGTCTTTAATGACCAATAATGTATTTTAACTAAAATTGGAATTGGGGTGTTATAATTCCATAAAACAAAAGTGTGTAAACTTAAATCACTTAACACTTCTACAAATAAAAACACACATTGAAATGATTTATATTAGTTTAGATAAGATAAATAAGTGTATTTATATAGATTAAACTTAAAAGAGTTGTCATTTAGTTGGTTGATAAACTTGTAATAACTAAAAAAAATAATAATGTATTAGATACACAAGATGTAAGTAAAAGAAAACACATGTTAAGAAAAAGAAGTAAAAGAAAACACGTCCCACATAGAAAGAAAGAAAAAACAAGATAAATAAAGTGCCTATAAAACAAAGTCCAAGAAAAAAATAGATAGTTACTTTCAAGTAAATATATAGCTTAGAAATATTAAGGTACAACTTGAATTTAAATCATATTAGAAACATATATTTAAAATTTTAAAATAAACTTAAAAACTTATATAGATTAAGTGTTGGCTGGTTAAGCTCAAATAGTTTGTTCGTCTCGTTGAGCTCGACTAGCTCATTCGGTTCGTGATTATTAAACGAGTATTCGAACGAGCTGAGCCAAATATTAGTTTTCAAAGCTCGGCTCATTAAACTAATCGAGCACTAATTTTTGTTCGAGATTGACTCGAGCTCGTGAGTAATAAGCTCGAGCTTGAGTTAAATGAGCTCGAGCTCGAGTAGCTCGATAAAAGCTCAAACTGTTTACAGCCCTTGCAAAGCACAAGAGTCCAAATATTATTTTAATTAATGCATTATATTCATCTAACATAATATATTTTTGGATCATTAAGAGCTTGGACATATATTTTTAGTAAAGGGGACACATGAGACACATTCAAATTAAACCTTTAGTAGGCTTATTAGTACCAACACGAAATCTAGTGTCCAAGTGGTGAATCGGAGCGGGATTGGGATTAACCTGTTGGGCCTGTGGAGGTGGTAAATTGTGTTAAACCTGGTTGTCGAGCCGGCGCAGGCTAGTGAGATGATTAGGGTGAGATGGGCAGTGTTAATCATTTACAAAAGAATCACTACAAGAAAAAGGAGCTTTAGCGACGGAAAATTTAATGACGACTTGAAATCTCGTCACTAAAAACAACCTTTAGTCACGAGTAAACAATTCGTCACTAAATTTGGTCACTCCTACAAAATTAGTGACGAACTATAGTTGTCACAAAATCGAAGTAGTTGATAAAAACATCACATTGAAGGTTTTTTTAATCTTATATTTTTGGTATGTGAAATTTTCAGTATTAATAAAAGAAAATTCAAAATTAATGGTTTTAAATCAACATATACTGTAACAAAAATCTATACTATACAATAAACAGCTACATATTACAACCCGATGAAGCACCTGGTGCAATCAATGCGCTGATGTGTCTCGATTGTGATTGGCCAGTGATTTAATGCGTACAATACACCATTTGTAACACCCTCAAAATATTGCAGCGGAACGATAGTGACAATGGGGTGCTACTTCTTAATATAAAGCACAAGGTATAGAAAAAGACCTCTAAATGAGACGTTTTGAAAAGTTACCATTCGAATTATTTAAATCAGAGTTATTACAAGAGGTCCCAAAGTATATGAATACATAAATGTTTTCAAAATGTATCGAATGGTAAAGGATAAAAGCATAAGTCTCCAAAGCATGCAAATGACTCTATGATCCATGCATCCGCTATCGCCTTACTAACCTGAGATAAACATGCTAAAAAGTGTCAACACAAAAGTTGGTGAGTTCATAGAGTTTAGTTAAATTGTAAAGCCTTCAAATAATGTTCCCGCATCAAAGGTATTGTAAATCCATTCAGTTCCAAGTTCTGCCCATACAAAACTTACAACCTATGTGTTAACAACCCACTGCTAAAATATAGTATGAGTAGGACATATGTGTATACGATATATGTGAGTACTTAATGTAATAAATAACAGCCAACTGAACCTCATGACAAGTTTACGTAAGTTTACACAAGAATACTGGATTATATTCACCCAAGGCCATGAATCTGGGACCAAGGGTGGGGGCGTCAGCCCGATATCAATACCTCTCCAACGGCTCCATCCAGGAGTTAAACAGTTGCTAAAGATTATAGCATATAAAAATAAGTGTAACACATTAAGGCACATATCGTATCTACACTTCATGTCCAAAAGTATCAAAAGTATAGCGTAGCATAAGAGTATAAATATTTTGTGGAAGTCAAAGCAAGTATTTGAGCATGTATCTCCCCCAAAAATAATTCAAAACGTATAAAAGTAGGGGCTATGAAACTCACGGTAATACATAAAAGTTTAGATTACTTTTGAAAGTAAAAGCAAGTAGTTGAGCATGTATCTCCCACAAAGAGTTTATAAAGTAATTAAATGAGTAAAAGTGGGGCAATGACTCACAGTAATCCGTAAAAGTTTAGAGTACTTATGAAAGCAAATGAAAGTAGTTGAGCATGTATCTCCCCCAAAGTTAGTACGAAGTAATTGAAAATAGGGGCCATGAACTCATCTGATAATAACTGATAAATAATTCTAGCAAATTGGGCAGCATTTCCGCATCTAAATTCAAGAATCCAGCTTCTAAACTATGAAACCTCTAAATCACCTCAAATTAACCCCAAAACTATCCTAATCGCTCCCATATTAAAAACCATTCCTTCGAATTTACCGATCTACCATTGCAAATGCTTCAAAAATTTCCACGAGATCCACAGCTCCTATCCACCATTGTGTAGCTCTTAATCTGTTAGGAATATAAATATTCATATGAAAGACTCGGTCACCCCAAGTATCTTTTGGCATTAGATAGCTCGTAGGCTTTATAGTTATAGTTTAGATATCATTTCACCATGGAGTCGGGTCGGGTCTTTACCCACTGTAGCCCACTCCATAGCCTACGTGGGGCGTTATGTAAGTTGTATAAATACCCTCTCCCACCAAGAGAGAGGGTTGGAGCTTCTAATCATTCAACATAATTTTCCTTCACTTTCTCTCTCTAAAACTCCCATCCTCTCTCTTTCTCTCTCTAAGATTCGGCCAAACCACATAATCAAAGAGTGTGTTATGATATTCAATATATTACAATTGGTATCAAGAGCCATGGTTTGATTAGCTAGATTGTGTGTATTGATTCATGGAATTGTTTATTATTTTTTTTGGTTCGAATGATTAGAAAGCAAGCTCACGAATTGATCTTTGTTTGTGGTTTAATTTGTTAAAGTCTTGTACTTTCGTGGTCACAACCATCTCTAGCATCATTTCTTGATGATATATGGCTTATTTGGTGATTTACTTGGAAGATTGATGTAATTTTCTTGGTTGCGGTTTTGTTTTTATGTGATATTTCTTGGCTGTGTTTTGTGTCTAAAAGGGTTGTTCTTCATTGAGATTTGGTACTGCGTTTTGGTTAGTAGCTGAAAAGGGAAAACGACAAAACTGGTGGATAGCGACTTGTGAAAGTGACATGCGTTTTGGTTTGTTGCGTTTTGCCTAGTTCCTGCATTTTGACTTCTGCGTTTTGGTAGCATTTTGACTTCTGTGTGTTGGTCACTGCATTTTGACTCAAGTTACTACGTTTTGGTGACTGCGGTTTGACCAAAGAATCTTGCGGTTTGATCACTGCGTTTTGCCTCTAAAGACTGCGTTTTGGACATTGCGGTTTTCTTTTGAAGACTGCGTTTTGTTTCCTGCATTTTGGTCACTGCGTTTTGCCTCAAGAAGTTACGATTTGCCTACTTGAAGACCTGCATTGCGTTTTGTCTCAACCATTGATTGCGGTTTGACCAAAGTTGACTTTTTACATCAAAACTTCAAACGGCCATAACTTTTGAACCGTAACTTCGTTTTCAGCGAAATACCTGTCAAAACGACCAGAACAGCCTGAATATTGTGTGGTTTCACCACAAATTTGTGAAATGAATTTTTTGAGGCCTAAATCCCCTTCAAAAAGAAGTTATTGAGGTTTTAAGTTTTCAGACCAAAATTTCACCATAACAACTTGCATCAACCAAACCAAATCACAACTAAACAACATATCACCTAGTCTATCAAACGATCATCACTTTTAGCACACAATCACTAATTATTGTACCGATCCAACAGTTATCATAACACATATCAATTCTCATTTCACTGTTTCTTCTTGATTTTGTAAAATCCCGCGAAAGATTCTATTTCTCGATTTAAATCATAGATTTGTAAAATCCCGTGCTCGTTAATATCATGTCAAAAACTTCAGATTCAGTCATAGCTGAGGTACTCAAATTGTACGACATGATCGATGAACATAAGATTCCCGAAAAAGTACAACTGACAAACGTTTTTGAGTTAGATACTGCTAGTATGGGAAATAGCAATGTTATCCCATATGAACAATATGTGAAACACAATGAAGCTTGTACCTAGTAGTGCATCTTCTGTTCTAAATGATGGTTATGTGATGCATGAGAACACTGTCGTTATCCCTGATGACTCATTGACCACTAAACATAATATCTATAAAGATCAAGTGGCCATACATGAACAACGTGCAGAATTGGAACTTACTGAACGTGAACAGAAAATGGATAATCAAATGGGTACACCTTTGTACTCGAGTTCACAAGAGAGAGAGTTGCATCAGTTATAACAAATGCAAGATAATGCAAAGGAAAGTTGCATGAAATACTTTCGACTACTTCATTCACATCTCAAGGTTCTTTCAGAAAGACCTGGATCCATGAGAGGATTCGAACGAGCATTTGCATCACTCTTTGGTCAAGATGTTCAGACTTTCATAGGCACTATATTTCTGAACTTAGATCAACTTGAACAACAACTTGATAAAGAAGAATTTCATGAAATTGGATCCATGGCTGCTCTTCGGGTGATCAACAAACAACTTCAATTGTTCATCGATTCACAATACACTTGGGATTATGACAGTCAAATGACAGAAAAGTGTTTTACTGATTACACTGGAATTGAAGTTAACATGTTCAGAGAAACATTACTCCAACACATGGGTAATGTTAAGAAGTACATTGAGGAAAGAGCACAACACAAACTAAAGTATGACATCAAGATGAATGAAAGTCGGATGCAATCAAGAGAGATTAAGGTTGATTCGAGTAAAGCACTGGGTGCTAGTTCAGTTGTCACAGAATGCAGTGGGACAAAGTCAGATAAGCATGATACAAGCAGCAGTTATGTGACTCATATCACACATGGTGTGGATGCTGATATCAGACCAATAAATTACCAAGTGCCATTTCCTGAGGTACATTTAACTGTTTAACATAATGTCTTTGCTAATGAACAACAACATACTGATCAATCTGAACCTATATATGACACATATCTATTGGAAAAGGCTGATAGCAATACCACTCCTGATTCAAAAAATATGAGTCATAAGGGGGGAGAAATTGACCAGGATGTTGAACATGATTAAGTTATAAGTCCTTTGCTTAAGGCTGAGCTTTTCAAAATGAATGATATGGTTGAAAAAGAAGTTTATAAAGAACTTTCAAACAGATTCTTACAACTTGAAAAACATTGTATTTCACTTGAAATATCAATACAACAATAGGAAGAAAGTCTTCAAACTAACAAACCATGTAATAATCCAGAATTTCATGAATTTCGTGAATTTTTTGAGATAAACGATTTGAAAGCTCAGCTACAAGCCAAAAACTTAATGATCAACAATTTGAAAACTCGAATTAATATGCATGAGAAAAGTAATGAAGCCAAGGTTAAACATGACATTGATGCAACTGAAACAAGAAACATCGAATTGGAACTTAAAGTGGCTAAATTACTTAAGGAAAATGATGCTTTGAAAAAGCATTACGAAGACCTGTATGATTCTATCAAAGAAACAAGAAATAAGACTACAGAACAAACAACTTCTTTGATTGCAAAAAATGATGAATTCAAAGCTCAACTTCAGGAAAAGGGTTTTACAATTGCAGCATTAAAAAACGAGTTAAGAAAATTAACAGGAAATAGTGTGAATACTAAGTTTGCAAAACCATCAATCTTGGGGAAACCAGTTTCACAACCATTTAGAAACTAATCAGTTGTTAGACAACCGACTGCGTTTAGATCTAAACGACCAAAATTTCCAAAACCACGGTTTGCCTCCCAAGTTGATGCGAAACAAGTTTTGTCAAAACCAGTCTCTTCACAGTCTAGACCTAATGAAAAGGAATATGCTTTTGCAAAACCTCATCATATGAGTGCTTCTAGTTCTTCTAGAATTAGTTCAAAGCGTGTGTCATTTGTGACACCAAAAGAACATGTTAGACATAAAGACATTGTTCATAATCAAAACCTAGCGGATGCTAAGAAAAACACATATGAAAAGACTAGGAATTTGCCTGTTTCTAAGAGTAGTTGCATGTCGATTAAAGCAATTCCCGTAGCAGATCACTCTAAGAATCCTAGATCTTTTTCTGAATCCAAACACTTTGTTTGCTCGACTTGTCAGAAATGTGTTTTTAATGCAAATCATGATGATTGTGTAACAAAATTCCTGAAGAAAGTGAATGCTCTTACTAAGGTTCAATCCCCTAAGACTAGAAACAACAACAAGACCGTAGGACCAAAGAGTTATAATCAGAAACCTGGTAGGCAGATTGCTATAAGACAAAGGTTTTCTCTTAACATGTCTTCCACTATGCATGAGAAACCAAACACTCCTAGATCTTGTCTTAGGTGGATACCGACGGGTAGAGTTTTTAAGATTGCTGTCCTTAGATGGATACCTACTTGGAAGATGTTCACTGATTGCACAACCAAGGTTGACAGTGAAACCCCAAATGGTTTAGATGTTGATATCACTAACCCATATAAATGCAAACAAACTCTTAATATTAGTGCAGGTAGTCTTTACTTAAGTGCAGGTACATCGTTCACTCCTATTAAGGAAAGACTCAGAGTTTGGTTGCCAAAAAGACTGATATCTCATAAATTAGGGGTTCAAGAAACTCAAATTTGATGAACATGACATATGACGTTTGAACACATCAGTTCAAGCCTCGTTCTTCAACGACAATGACGTTTGAACACTGCAGTTCAAGCCTTAGGCCTCAATGTCAACATAATGGCGTCTGCTGAAAACACTTCAGGCCCCGTTCCTCAAAGAAAAGAAAGGTGTACGCTTAAGTGAGCTTTATCTTTGGAAGAAGATAAATCTTCTTGTTTATGACCATTCTCATCAACAAGCTTCATGCTCTTCCCATGCTCATTCAGTCATCAAGTGGATCAGCGTACATTGGAGTATATTCTTATTCACTTGTTCCATAAAAAATGGCAACCTCATATGCAATTTTTGAGGGGGAGAAGTGTGAATAAACTAAATGTCAGTCATCAAGTGGATCTACTTGCCGTTGATTGTATTCTTATTCACTCGTTCAATAAAAAATGGCAGTTGGCAGTCATATGCAATTTTTGAGGGGGAGAAGTGTGAATAAACTACATTTACGGTCCTAGAAATGTCATTCAATAATGACACGGGTCTTTAAATGAGGTTCGAATAGAAGTTCAAAAAGTTTTTCAAAACATGCCTATATGGCTTGCTATTACTTCAGATATGCAACCCAGTTTTTCAAAATGAGGAAAGCACGTCGGCAAAAAGACGGCTGTTCCTAACAATGGGTGAAGTTCACCCGGGCTAGGATTACTTCATATCCGTGCATCCTGATTTAGTGTACGCTTCAGTGCATTATTTATGGTATAAGAAGAGAAGTCTTATTTGTATACAAATAATTTTCCTTCTATGATTCTTCTGAAAATTATTTGTGAGACACATGGTGGTAACGTGTTGTTTGAAATTATTTCAAACTTGGATTGTTCATAAAATTTGCCACTCAACCAATGACTACAGCTCGTTAACTCGAATACAGGTCATTGATTGAGGGGGAGAGTGATTTCAAATTTTATATCATCAAACTGGTTTATTGGTTATCTCATAATTGTTAGAAAAGGTTTTTGTAGTTAATGGGGTATTAGTTGAAGAGGAACTTACTAAGCTTTATCTCAAATGGTCAAATGTGTTAGTTGTTAGAAAGATTAGGGCATTATGTGCAATTTGCTTATAGTTTCCTAGCTTCATGTAACTAGAAGGTTCATTTGTGTCACTTTGGAATCCTCGGTTAATCCCCTAAATACTTTAAAACTCAAAATCTAAAAGAAGTTAGAAAACCCATTGTGTTTGATGTTCTTGAATACTCCACAGGCATTTGTATGATCTGATTGAATGAGTTTCGAATGTTGATTGACTTTTGTTAGTCGATAGCTATTTAATTATTGTTGACGTATTGCATGTGCACTTAGGATATGCTTAGGTATGTAGCTATCGTGTTAGAATCTTGTTTATAAGATCCTGAGTTGAATGTTGAAATATGAGTGAATTACCATGTTCATGATTGCTGCTTGCTCTTCATGCTAGATAGCGGTTTGAAAAATTTCCTGATTGTGGTTTGATCATGACATGAATATGATTTTATGAGTAGGCAAACCGCTGCGTGGTAGCGGTTAATGTATAGTTAATCTGTATGTATGCCCATCTTTGTGGATATTCCTATGCAGATTCCATGGCTGATGTGAATGTGCCTGCTCCCGCTCTAACCACTTGATCAGATATTCAAACTCCATTGACTGGCTCTGAATTCACCACAACAACAACATCGGCAGCAACAACAACAACAACACCTTCACCACCACCACCACCTTCACTTCAACAAAGCATTACTAATTCTGGTCTCGCCGAGTGGGGATCTACAATACTTGGGAAGTCTTGTTGGTGGATGGATAATTGATGTTGACTACTGAATCCCTCAGAGAAGCGAATGATCACATCATCTGTGCGTAAAGGTCAAAATCATTTGTGTCGTAACAGTTATCTTGTACATCATAAGTAGTGAATATACAATTGTTGTTATGTGTCAGTGAATGATTGTTTTAATTCAAAATCTTCCAAACCTATCATACCTGACACTAACATTCTTCCTCATAGATTGAGGGAGAGCATCGTAATGTTCCATTATTAGCATATATTGAATCGGACCACATTTTCTCCCAAATTTTCTAAACTTATTTAAATCAATTGAGATCCCAAATCTCAAAAGGTTTGAAATTTTTGATCGGGGGAGAGAATGTGATTTTAATATGAAAACTGATAAAATGTGATCTTTTGGACTCAAGTGTAGGCTCTCTCATATGTGCTAAACTCTTTCGTATATCGATGCACATATTGAGGGGGAGCGAATGATTTATGATGGCAATTTTGGAAGAATACCAAAGGCCGACCATTTTATTTAATGTACTGGAGTTATAAGGATGGTAAGGTTAGGTATCAGTTCCCATGATCCAGCCAGAACCGGAGGGATCTTCCCAGGGACAATCCTCTAGTTAGAATAGAAGTCCTTAGGAACGATGAAAAAATTAGAAAAGTGAGAATAAGGGAAGAGCGCCGACTGAGATGGATCTGGTACTGGAACAAACCCAACAAGGTACTAGTGATGAAGTCTCAATAAGCGCTGAAGGGGTTGAAGAATGAAAAAGAAATGTAAAGATATAGGGTGAAAAGAAAGAAGCCCTCCTTACACTTTAGGCAAAAACCGGGTCAATACATATACTGTCAGAATCACTTAGTTGATTGCTGACATTGAAGACAAGTATCATGGACCCAGTGATATGCTGCACAACCCTCCCTAGCCACTCAAGGTCCCTCAAAGGACTCTTGTTTCATTTGTCACGGAGATCAATACATTTCTATCGTCTCTCTCACTCCGAGTTAGACGATATTGAAAAGTTGGCAGTCCTCTCCAGCCTCTGATCACTAAATCAAATCGCACTATTGAGTCTAGAGCCAAGAGATCATCCATAAATCTCATTAGGACACACTTAAAATGTGCTTGTTATTTCATAAACCGTGAAAAACAAGAAATATATATACATTAAGAGTCCTACGCATTATCCTCGTGGTATTGCCAGAACATCTGAGTGATATGCAAGTATTTACAATGAAGATGGAAATCCTTCTAGAGCGAACATCAAACAAGCTCTTGGTAGGTGACATGTGAGATCCTTCATGGATCAAACTAGTGAAAACTGGAAAGAAACGATGGGGCGATTCACATTTGAATCAAACTTGTTCCAGGAAATGGATTGACGGATGCTTTTGGAAAACCATTCAATGTGCTCACCAACTGAGTTTCGAGCACATTGATTGTGTAAATTTTCAAACAAAAGTGTTTATGACAGAAATGTGATTCAATTTATAAAACCCTCGTCGTGTTGCATAAAATGTTTATCCAGTGACACGCGAGTGATTTTTCTAATCAATTTCTCATCAATTAGTGGGTATTTAATTCACTGATTCACTCTACCGTGCTGTCTGCTTTGAGACGTTCCGGTATGAGAACATGCTTAGTATGATGATTCTGATGTTAATTCATTGGATGATTCTTTACAACAAGTTGGAAAGTCCTGTCAAGGAGAATTTTCTTTAAAGGGGATTCTACCTGATCACAGGCCGGTCCTCACGGAACCGAAGGTTAATCCAACCACACCGAGCGAATGACAAAGCCATATTCGTTCTTCAACTTTATTGCTAACTGTTTTATTTCAGATTTATATAAAGATGGTGATGGTGGTACCTAATTCCAGCAGAGACATGTCAATCCACACCCCATGCTCACACGACCAATTCATTATCAAAGGATCATGAAAGTTGAGAGACTTACAACAATGCTTCCGCAACTATGATGCAAAGTCTCCTGATCCAGAAAAGTGTGAGCATGTCGGTCCAATGGTCACTACATCACATGAAGGCGATACTACAAAGGATGAACTTGGAGATTTACGGTGGTTGATGATCTCAAAGAATGCTCAAAGATCACCTATGCCAAAGGAACATTAATTACACGATCATTGCTTGAAGTACAAAGTTTGCTAAACTTGAAGAATCAAAAGACTACGAGCTAGGAATTTACAGTCATGTAATAGAATGCTAGAATTCAAAGTGTATTTTCCGGGGTGACCTCCCTTAGGGGGAGATTGTTAGGAATATAAATATTCATATGAAAGACTCGGTCACCCCGAGTATCTTTTGGAATTAGATAGCTCGTAGGCTTTATAGTTATAGTTTAGATATCGTTTCACCATGGAGTCGGGTTGGGTCTTTAACCACTATAGCCCGCTCCATAGCCCACGTGGGGCGTTATGTAGTATAAATACCCTCTCCCACCAAAGGAGAGGGTTGGAGCATCTAATCATTCAACATAATTTTCCTTCACTTTCTCTCTCTAGAACTCCCATCCTCTCTCTTTCTCTCTGTAAGATTCGGCCAAACCACATAATCAAAGAGTGTGTTATGATATTCAATATATTACATAATCTAACCGCATAAACACAAATTAAACTTAATTTTTACGTAGAGAATACTAATGCCATCAACTTATGTGTATAACACGGAGCTAGAAAATCAAGTATGAAGTATGTATGGAGAGTTGAAGGGGGTAGCACCAAGGAGGAGGAGGAGGAATACGACCCGTAGAACACCAAATAAGCAAAACCCGCACCTTTCTTTCTTATTTTCTTCTTCTGGCTGATTTTTAGGGGGGAAGGGGGAAACCAGAGAGAATGTGTGTTTTTCTGTGAAAATAATGAACTATATTTATTTTTATTTATAGAGAAAATTTCTGAAAATATACAGATATTTTGATGAATAGTAAATAGATATTTATGAATAGTAACTAGATATTTTGATGAATAGTAATAGATATTTATGAATAGTAACTAGATATTTTGATAAATAGTAAATAGATATTTATGAATAGTAACTAGATATTTTGATAAATATTAAATAGATATTTTGATAAATAGTAAATAGATATTTATGAATAGTAACTAGATATTTTTATTAATAGTAAATAGCTATTTTGATGAATAGTAAATAGATATTTATGAATAGTAACTAGATATTTATATATTAGGAGTAAAGGGTACATTGCATGAAAATCGTGTAGAAACGTTTATTTATTTAATTAATGATAATAAATAAATAATAGGTAAATAAGAGTTGGAATCTTTTATACTTGACATGTAAATAATATTTATTTGAAACGTACTTAAGACATGTTGGTGTTGGTGAGTACGTTTATTGAGAATGTGAGTTACGTCACATTAGTTTGTTGTTATGATAAGATAAACTGATAACGTTTAATCTAAAAAAAATAGACGTAGAAAATGGATAAGTATTCTTTCGTTAGAATATTAATACAAGTGGAAATTTAACGGTGGTTACAGTCTCACCCCCTTAAATGGAATCTCGTCTCGAGATTCAGTCCGTGTTAGATGTTGAAACTAGGGGTGAGCATAAAAATCAAAAAACCGAATCGAAACCGAAAAAACCGAAAAAACCCAACCAAATTAAAAACCGATGAAGCGAAAAGTGTACCGCTTTTAAGGGGTCATTTAAGCCCGAAATCGTATTTATTTGATCAAATATCGCCCTAAATCGTTCCTTTTGTCATTTTAGGTACTTTTGAGGAGAAATCTGGAAAAGGAGGCATTTTGGACGTTTTTGGAGCATTAAAGTGAAGAAAACGGCAAAGTCTCAAGAATCGGCTAAAAGTTACTCTTGACGGCGTCAGACTTAACTCTGGATGGCGTCATGCCTTGGCAAGAAAAGTGGGATGTGAAATTTACTCATGACGGGCCAGTGAGTTAGCATGTGAATTCTGACGGCGTCACGCTTTAACTAAATCAAGGGCGTCACGGCTTAATTCATAAGGGGACGGCGTCACGTTCAAGAGGTGAGGGCGTCAAGCCTTGATAGGCCAGAACGGATTTTTGGAGAATTAAAGAGGGACGGCGTCAAGATGGTCATCCGAGAACCCTAAAAGCGGCGAGGTGACGGCGTCACAATCCATAAGGTGACGCCGTCAGATGCAAAAGTCTATATATAGTTTTCTAATTTTTTGTCATTAAGGGAGAGCTTAGTGTGTGGAATTTTGGGATAAAACCCTAAGACGATTTTAGCTACTTTTTCAGGGCTTTTAGCCTTGAGATCTTCCATGTTTCATTGAAAGATAAGTTATCAATTAATCATTCAATATGTCTATGTGTTGTTTGATTCTATCTTATGCTTGTCTTTTGTTTAACATGTTAGGCTAATTTTATCTTGTGTTTGCTTAGATCTAATGAAACCTAGCTATTGATTATTGGTTGTTAGTGTGTTGTTAGTTGTATTGGATGATTGTTTATCTATGTTAGGCTTAAGAAAACTGGCTAACTTCCTATTCGGTAACTTGCTTGAACGTCTTAAGAAACATGAACCAAACGCGTACTAAAGGTTTTTATGGTTGTATTTAATGCACAAGCGAATTCTAGTGATCCCATGTTAGGAGCTTCCTAGCCGGCTCGACATAGGAGTGAAGTAGGAGCTTGTAGAGTTTGGGGAAGTAAGTACGCCACCCCACGAATGGTATTAAGGAATACACCCGTCATCCACGCAACTAATACACACTAATTAACCGGTAAAAGATAGTTAGGGAGTAAGGAAATCTAAGTAAACACATTTCTCTACACATAAGTTTCTCACCACTTTTCATTTTTGTTATTTTATTTTATTTGCATTTGTAGTAATTTGGGTTAGTTGACTAGCAACTAATTCCGCCCACTCCTTCAAAACCGAGATTTTACTTGCTTTCATAAAAATTATAAAAACATAAAAAGAATCTTCCTCAATCCTTAGACCTAATTAGAGTAGCCTTTCATACCTAACGAACACTATTCCCTGTGGAGAACGATCAATCCCCCGTACTTACCACTACACTATACTACATCGGTCAGGTACACTGCCTGGTGGGGTTGTAAGCCTCTTGAGATCCCTCGAGAGGTAAAACCTGTTGTAAGGTTACAAAACCACGCAATCAAGTTTTTGGCGCCGCTGCCGGGGAATAGTTATTGTTTAGGTTGAATTTTTATTTCTATTAGGTCTACTCACTAGATTCCTTTCTAGTGAGATTTTTATTTTATTTTTCTAGGTTTTCTTTAGTCTATCTATTTTCTTCGTGTCTTTGTTCGTAACCATACCATCCGACATCATGGAAGATGGTAATATCCTTAACCCCCACAACCCACCACCACAACAACCACCACCACCTCCTAGAGCCCGTACTTTAGGAGAGTATTCCCGTCCTAGCCACCATGGCTATCGAAACACCATTGAGCTCACTCAAGGAGCCAATATCACACCCTTGCGATCCGACACCATCCGGTTGGTGCAAAGCGGATGCGCATTCCATGGACTTCGTTCTGAAGATCCTAATCAACATCTCAAGGACTTTCTTAAAATCGTTGATTCTATAGACCTTGATGTTGCCACTCGAGAGACGACCCGATTGCGTCTCTTCCAATTCTCTCTGCGGGACCAAGCTAGTCAGTGGCTAGAACGTCAACCCGCAGGATCCATCACCTCTTGGGATGATCTCACCACTCGTTTCCTTGCTCAGTTTTTCCCACCGGGAAGAACTACCAAGCTAAGGAATGATATCTTGATGTTCCAACAACGTCAAGGCGAAACTCTCTACGAGGCATGGACTCGATTCAAGGACTTACTCCAAAAAGTCCCTCACCATGGCATAGAACTTTGGCTCCAAGTCCAAATCTTCTATGACCATATCAATCTCTCCACGAGGCAAACCATTGACCAATCGGCCGGTGGCAAGCTACGTGATCTAAGTGCGGAACAATCATGGGCTCTCCTAGAGGATCTTGCTCTTTATGACAACGAAAGTTGGAGTGATCCCCGTGATTTGAATAAAACGGTCAAGGCAATATCTTTGCCTTCGAACAATTCAAGCACTTCCGACCGTAGAATCATAGAACTTGAAGACCAAGTCAAGTTTCTCATGAAATCCTACGAGGCTCCTAAACCTTCAAGCCAAGTGAACAAAATCACTTCTTCGTGTAAATTATGTAGTGGTCCCCACGACACTCATGATTGCATGGAACTTCCCAAACAGGCTTTCAAAGAATTCGCATCCTCGCGAATCGATAAGGCGGGAGATAAGTGGCTCGCCATTAATTATGGGCCCAAAAATTCCGAAGATGGGTATGAGGCATGGAAGAATAAGCCAAATTTTAGTTGGAACCAAACTCGTAGCGTATCATTCAATGACTCTACCCCACTCACCTGGTCTGAACATTATCCTCAGCGACACACGCATAAACAACAAAATCGCGAGGAATCACTGCAAAAATTTATTCTCTCTCAAGAAACACAGCTCTCCAAACTTGAGAATCAATTCAGACAACAGCAAGTTGATATGAACAACAAGGTTGATAACCTGTTAAAGGTTATCAATGATCGCCTTGCTGGCAGGTCAACTTGTGAGTTGGCACGAGTTAATGAGATCAAATCTGTTACGGTAACCCACCAAACACCCCCTCTTGTAAAAATCAAGCACCCTAGTAAACTCTTCAAATACATATCACAAAACGAAAAAGAAACAGGAGATACTCATACCCCTTCGAAACCTCTCCACTTCGTGAACACCATTACAACAATACCTGTTCCTAAACCAAATTTGGACCAACAAACAGCCAAGAATGTGGACAATGAAATGGAGGGTGAAGTTCCCGAAAAGAAACCCGAGGCGCCCGACGACTATCTAGACTCACCAAAGAACTCGAGTACAATAGAGGTGAGTGATGAGGAGGGCTCGGAAGAGGAATCCGAAATACCTCATGGGCTCGCAGGACTGCTAGACCGCCCCCTGGTAGAGGAACTTGAGAGGGGCACAGCAAGGTCGCCTATGGGATTCGGAGAGAGAATAGAGGATGGCGCTCCTAGGGTCTTTAAGATTTCTTGCACCACTAGGAAAAAGTTTATAAAAGATGCCTACATAAACCCCAACTCTTCTATAAGCGCAATATCCCTTTCTCTATATAATGAAGCCTTCACTGAACTAGTCAAATATGAAGGGTCTAATATCATCGGGGTAATAAGGAGGGTACCAATTGTGATAGAAAAGTTCCTCTTTCATATCGAGTTAACTGTAATTAATAACATGAACTCTATCATCAGCCCATCCTTAACTGGCCTTGTTCTAGGCAAACCATTCATAAAAGCAACGGGAGTGATACTCGATGAGGATGATAGGAGTGCATTATTTACCGATGGTGTCAGGAAAGTGATTTTTCGGGATGGCTGTGAAGAAGTGTATGAGTATCAACCATCAGCAAGTAGCAACACATGGGGGTTACACGGTAGAAGGCCTGGCCGAATTAAGCGACATGATCCAAATAATCTCAAAATACCTTGCATGATTGGTCACAAGCATTTTTATAATGTCTACATTGACACATGTTTACCCAAAAATGTGATGTCCTTGTTTCATTATAACAACATTTGCAGATGGGGGATGATTCATAAAGGGAAGGACGACATCGGCATAGATGATGATGTACAGGTGTTTGTAGGAAATATGACATTCACTATGAGCTTCGCAATCGTCGATAATATCGAAGAGTACATCGATCCCAGGTTATCACAAGTTGTTTTTGGGGCACCTTTTTGCCGGGCCACAAGCTTGGTTGTGGACGAGCTCAATGGGATCATGACTTTCACCGATTGGGATTAGGGAAATCTCATACCAAACGCCTTACAAGATGAGAGAATTCAAGGAGAATGATTATAAAGGGCTCGATGGGTTAAGTTCCCAACTCGTGTTATGTGATGATGATGTGAGAAGGGGGTGTAAGGACACTTTTGACCTGTCAAGCGGATTCTTTAAGCACGATAAGGCACTTAGTTCTAAATACCGAAACAATCCTTTTGATCACGTGGACCCGAAATACCTTTACTATGAAAGTGATTCTGATAGAGGATCGAAGGAGAATGGCCTAGGAACCGTGACCGATGATGGAGTCACGTAATGTACGTGACTTTGAGTCTAGCTACAAGACTCGTTAATAAAGAAAAGCGCTTCTTGGGAGGCAACCCAAGCTTTATTTTATTTATTTGCTTTGTGTGTCTATTTGCTTGTTTGTTTGTTTTTATTTGCTTCCGTATGTATGTTTAATTTTTATCATTATTGATTCATGTTCAAAAGTAATTTGTGAAAATGCTTTATTTTGTTTTTAACTTCGTCTTAACTACATATAGAGGTATTTTGCAAAAGATAAGTGTAAGGGAAATCTAAATCGGTTTATTAGAACACAAATTAACATGAATCATAATAATAATAAATTAGCATACATATTCGTAATTGTTTAAGTCAAATGCTTGTATCGAGTCATAGTGATGTTTTGCAGGATTTCCAGGAAGTAAGGTAAAGGTTTTTCCAGAAATTTTCCGGAAACTAAAAATGAAAATTTTTGTCAGGTCATTTCTGACGGCGTCAGGGGTTATAACCTGACGGCGTCAGATTTAATTTCCAGAAATTTTTGAAGGTTTTGTTTTCATAAAAAGTTTTTATTAAAATCTCCAACTTATAATCTCCAGGAATCTGCAAAAATTATCATTCCACAAGCATTATATCCTTATATATAGATTTTATCCCGCCGATGTTATGCAGGTTTTCGTGTTTGTTTTCTCAGGCTTAACAGGTTATTTTGGACAAGGAGATGTTTATGGAATCAAGCTTATGGCGATGCATTAGTCATGGAGCTTCAACATTCTCTTTGGAAGAAGATTTAACCGTGTAATTTCACTATCCAACGAGCGAATCAGGGGAGTATTTGATTTCATTCTTTTACTTTTTTCTTTTACATCTTTTTATTTTGAACATTGGGGACAATGTTCATCTTAAGTGTAAGGGGAGGGTAAAAGTACGATTTTAGAGAATACAATTACGCTTGATTTTTGTTTGTTTGATGGTAGATGTGTAATAAAACTGAGATAAATACTTGTTAGGGCAATTTTAGTGCCAAATTTAAAATTTTTTACAACATATAGGAGTGAAACTTTGATCTTAATGAGCGTCTCACGGATAGGAGTTATATGACTAGCACAAAAACCGTACCACTAAAAAATTTTCCACCCCCAAATATGTGAGGTTCGCCCCTAGAATTGGTAGGAAAAGCATTTATGCTATGATGTGTGTACCGGTAGCACTTAGATTCTAGAACTTGCGTTAGGACCATTCCAAGGCCACAAGTGAGACTACATTCGTGTAGTTAGATTTACTACATGATAAGAGGCATTAGGATTAACCCATTGTTTTACACCTGTGTTTTTGTTATAATTACTTTGGCTACATTGGTCAAGTAATTCTCCCACACCCTTTGCGTTGTACTCATTTTTTAGTACACGATACCCCTAGTACACCCCTCAGAGCCTATCTTTTCGTTTCGACCTTTAAGCATTTTACTTAAAGGAAGAATTTGTTACACCCCACTTAAATGTACACCCAAATCGCCTTAGCCTACCTTGTATGCACTCATCTTTAGTGCATTATTGTTACAACATTTGTTTAAACCCAAGTTAATTATCTAGTTGATTACATGGTTGCTAAGTCGAGTCATATCCTTGTACATATTGTTTTGGGACGATTGAGACTCATGGGTAAAGTACTAGTGTAATGAAGTAATGGGGAAGAACATCATTTATTACCCCCATATGTGCTAAATGTTTTAAAAGTACTCCAAGTTTTTCAATTATCTTAATTCGAGTCATTAGATTAGTATTTGTAAAGTTATGTAAAAATTCAAGTGTAAGGGGAATGCAATGCCCCTATGATGTATTATTTTGGATGGTAGGGCAAAAGTGTATGCAAAAAAAAAAAAAAAAAAAAAAAAAAAAAAAAAAAAAATCGAAAAATCAAGAAAAATACAAAAAAAATGAGAAAATGAAAAATAGAAAAAACATACGGACTACCATCCCGTTTTATTTTATGTTTGTTTTATGTTTTTGTTATTTTGTTATTTCGTTTCTAGCTTAAGATCGAGTCTAGTCTTGGCTTAGCAACATTGTATAGTACATGTAATTGACCAAAATTTTTAACTCGCCACCAGTAAAATATCCTTTATCCAACCAAACCGTGTTTTCCTTTTCCCTACACCTAACATTACAACCCATTTAAAAGCCCTCTTTGATAGTTTATCTTTGGTGCTTACGCCTAGTGGAGGAGGTTTTCGATCCTTTCCCAAGCCTATGGTAATCTATTTGCTATGACAGGTAGTGAGAGATATTTTCCGTTTTCATTTATGAGATTTATTTTGATGACACTTGAGAGATGTGAGTATCTAAACACTACTTGTGAGGTGCTAGTATGTAATCTCCGTGCTTATTATGATTGAAGTGGAACGATTATTTGTTGTAATTACTTTTATGTTAGCATTAAATGACCCCTAACTTGTATTTTGATTAGAATAAAAGCGCATTTGCTTGAGGACAAGCAAATCTCAAGTGTAAGGGTATTTGATGAAGCGAAAAGTGTACCGCTTTTAAGGGGTCATTTAAGCCCGAAATCGTATTTATTTGATCAAATATCGCCCTAAATCGTTCCTTTTGTCATTTTAGGTACTTTTGAGGAGAAATCTGGAAAAGGAGGCATTTTGGACGTTTTTGGAGCATTAAAGTGAAGAAAACGGCAAAGTCTCAAGAATCGGCTAAAAGTTACTCTTGACGGCGTCAGACTTAACTCTGGACGGCGTCATGCCTTGGCAAGAAAAGTGGGATGTGAAATTTACTCATGACGGGCCAGTGAGTTAGCATGTGAATTCTGACGGCGTCACGCTTTAACTAAATCAAGGGCGTCACGGCTTAATTCATAAGGGGACGGCGTCACGTTCAAGAGGTGAGGGCGTCAAGCCTTGATAGGCCAGAACGGATTTTTGGAGAATTAAAGAGGGACGGCGTCAAGATGGTCATCCGAGAACCCTAAAAGCGGCGAGGTGACGGCGTCACAATCCATAAGGTGACGCCGTCAGATGCAAAAGTCTATATATAGTTTTCTAATTTTTTGTCATTAAGGGAGAGCTTAGTGTGTGGAATTTTGGGATAAAACCCTAAGACGATTTTAGCTACTTTTTCAGGGCTTTTAGCCTTGAGATCTTCCATGTTTCATTGAAAGATAAGTTATCAATTAATCATTCAATATGTCTATGTGTTGTTTGATTCTATCTTATGCTTGTCTTTTGTTTAACATGTTAGGCTAATTTTATCTTGTGTTTGCTTAGATCTAATGAAACCTAGCTATTGATTATTGGTTGTTAGTGTGTTGTTAGTTGTATTGGATGATTGTTTATCTATGTTAGGCTTAAGAAAACTGGCTAACTTCCTATTCGGTAACTTGCTTGAACGTCTTAAGAAACATGAACCAAACGCGTACTAAAGGTTTTTATGGTTGTATTTAATGCACAAGCGAATTCTAGTGATCCCATGTTAGGAGCTTCCTAGCCGGCTCGACATAGGAGTGAAGTAGGAGCTTGTAGAGTTTGGGGAAGTAAGTACGCCACCCCACGAATGGTATTAAGGAATACACCCGTCATCCACGCAACTAATACACACTAATTAACCGGTAAAAGATAGTTAGGGAGTAAGGAAATCTAAGTAAACACATTTCTCTACACATAAGTTTCTCACCACTTTTCATTTTTGTTATTTTATTTTATTTGCATTTGTAGTAATTTGGGTTAGTTGACTAGCAACTAATTCCGCCCACTCCTTCAAAACCGAGATTTTACTTGCTTTCATAAAAATTATAAAAACATAAAAAGAATCTTCCTCAGTCCTTAGACCTAATTAGAGTAGCCTTTCATACCTAACGAACACTATTCCCTGTGGAGAACG
Organism: Artemisia tridentata subsp. tridentata; assembly: GCA_021014915.2. Taxonomy (NCBI): domain Eukaryota; kingdom Viridiplantae; phylum Streptophyta; class Magnoliopsida; order Asterales; family Asteraceae; genus Artemisia; species Artemisia tridentata. The sequence continues at coordinate 160,682,535 of CP139504.1, read as the reverse complement.
ATCAATCCCCCGTACTTACCACTACACTATACTACATCGGTCAGGTACACTGCCTGGTGGGGTTGTAAGCCTCTTGAGATCCCTCGAGAGGTAAAACCTGTTGTAAGGTTACAAAACCACGCAATCACAAATGAAAAACCGATGGAGGTGGTTTTGAGTTTTAGAAAAACCAAATGTTTGGGGCGGATTTTTGTTGCATATGAAAAACCGAACCGAAAAATCTGCCCCGCCCCGCCTTTATATATCTTTCAAATTTTATCAAATAATCTTATCTTTATAAAATATTTGATTTGTTACTTATTCAGTTATTTGCTTAAAAACAGTTTTGACTTTTGACCATATCTTCTAAACTTTTAAACTTATTATACGGTTCTTGATCTCCTATTATCCCTAGGTTTCCACACCAGCCCACAACTTATAGCCACAACTCAAACTCGAACATCTTCAGAAAACGAACATTTTCCTCTTCCACATAGAAGACGCAAGCCATGGACACGGGAAAGATGAAGGTTGTAATTCTTTTATACTCATAGTTTAATAGTTTGTGAGTACTCAACAGTTAGTTCTAGTTTTTTCTTCTCATTCTGGAACTTCGTCTTTTGCTGGAACTCTTTTGTCTAAAGGTAGTGAAGTGAGCCGAGTATGTATGCAGAATAGTGGATCCACTCCCCACTTTATTAAACCTGAAAACTTGAGTGAGATACATTATCTCGAGTGGTAATTTGAAGACAATGATTAATTAATTGCCAACCAGGAAATTTGTTTTTTACTTCATTATTGACTCAAGTTTGCTTTGCTGCTTTTATTTATTTGTTTCTGTTTTCATTAGGCTGAAGTCTTTTTATATGTTTATTGTACTATTTTTTATGATTACGCTATATGTTTTAGATTATTAGGTTACTTACTCTTTGATCTTTCTATATTTTTTTACTGCTATTTTTTAGTTAATGCAATCAATATTAGATGATCCTTGATTTAATTTAATTATTTTTTCCAATGGAATTGTGTTTGACGTTTAAGAGATGGTGATAACCTACTTTAAAACTCTATAGCTGTTGATGTTAGGCAAGATTAAAAAAGTATTATAGAGATTTTATGGGGATGCTTAATTGTGTGTAGTTGAACTTATGAGGGATTATGGTGTGCTCGTGTATGAGGGAATATGGTGTGCTCGTGTATCATTTCAGTTCGCGATCAGTGATGACATTTTCCTGCGTGTCTGTTTGCAACTCTGTGATGACAGTTTGCAGATATGAGGTTCTACATGTTTAACTGGTCAATGTTTTAGTTCGTACTTTGTGATGACAGTTCCTGCAAGTCAGTATGTAAATCTGCAAATATGATGGTGTCCTGGTCAATGTCTGGTTCTATTGTTTTTCCTGTCTGCATATAAGAGTGGTGATCCATACTAATCTTTGACACATGGTTGACTGGATTGGTGGGTTATGGGTCATTAGTGTGGTTTAATTGGGGCCTGATAAATTAAGTGGTGCTCATGTGTTTGTATTTAGTATTTAGTTTCCAGTTTTGGGCCTGATAAATTAAGTGGTGCTCATGTGTTTGTGTTTAATATTTAGTTTCCAGTTTCACACTAATTAGTATTTAGGGCCTGATAAATTAGGGTTATGGGTCATTAGTGTGGTTATGGGTCATTAGTTTGGTTATGGGTCATGTCAGTGTTAATCTTGGGAGTAGATGGAAATTAGGAGTTGTTACATCATTTTGTCTGGAATTTACCACAACACTGTCTCTTAGTTTGTTTTAGATCCTACTAGCAGTATGATTGTTTCACATGCTGCACGTGGACTATGTATTTGTTGTTGTTCATCAGGAAAATTTGTTACCTATATTTTGTAGTGTTCAGGAGGCGTCTCCTTTTCGGGGATTGGAGCTATAATCAGTCTTTATCATGTGTAATTAATTTTTGTAATAATCTGATATGGAGTAATTTGGTGCGTGTAACAAAAAAAGAAACGGGTTTAGGAGATAGTATTTGGAATATTAGATGTGCTTGTGCTGTTTGACGTTCTTATTACCCGATATTTGGCTTTTGATTGTTTGGCATGTTGTTACTATAGTATTATTCAAGGAGTTGCATGTAAATTGGCATCTCTTTATATTTAGATAACTAGCATAAGTTTTGTTGCAACTACTAGTAAACTGATTATATTGAACTATCTTATTTTTTATAGTTGCAATATGCACCTGAAAGTCATATCGAGGCTGAAGTTAGCAACAAAAAAGATGAACTTGTGATTGATTTGGATAGCGAACAGGTTACTGAAACACCAATTGACAAACATGTTGTTGAGACTGATAAGAAGAATGGTCGCCGGAGATCATGGGTATGGGATCATTTTACCTTCGTAAAAGGTGAGACTCAAGTCCCATGTCCTTATTTTAAGACGGTGTTGGCTGCTGAAACAAAAAGGAATGGAACTAGTACCTTGATTCAACATCTGAAGAGTGTTTGCAAGAAGTCACCTGTTTACAAGAAGTCTGACTTGAAGAACCAAGCTACATTAAGTTTCAAGATGGTACCTATGGGGGAACCTAGCGGAGGTTTGGCTTCTCACACTTTTAGCCAAGCAAAATGTAAGAAATCTTTGGCTCGAATGTGCATTATAGACAATAGGCCTTTTAGTGTTGTTGATGATCAAGGATTACAAGAATTTGTATGGGATTTGAACCCCATGTTCAAATTTCCATCTAGGTGGACTGTTGCTAGAGATTGTTTGACTATATACAAAGAAGAGGCTAATAAGGTCAAAAAGCTTTTGAAAAATCAAACCGTGTCATTTACGACCGACACATGGACGTCGGTTCAAAACTATAACTTTATGTGTCTTACGGCACATTGGGTTGATGAAAATTGGAAGCTGAGGAAGAAAATTATTAATTTTTGTCAAATATCAAACCATAAGGGTGTGACAATAGGAAAGTTGGTTTATCGTTGCTTACAAGAATGGGGTATTGATCGGGTTTTCACAATAACGGTTGACAATGCCTCATCTAATGATGGGGCAATCAAATTCTTAGTGACTATGCTTAAGGGGCCTAATGCTATCTTAGATTGCAAGTACTTACATTTAAGATGTTGTGCTCATATCATTAATCTTGTTGTTAAAGATGGGTTAGAAGAACAGTTTGAATCCATTACAAGTATTAGAAATGCAGTAAAGTACATCAGATCATCACCTTCCAGGTTTGAAAGCTTCAAGGAAAGTGTTGAGAAAGAGAATATCGAATGTAAAAGAAAACCATGTCTTGATGTAGAGACCAGATGGAATTCCACATTTCTAATGTTGGAAACAGCTGAGAAATACTCAGCCGCGTTTGATAGGTATATATTTTCCATTACGCTATAGTTAGATTATGTTACAGATTTATTTAAACAAACATGCTATATATGTTTATGTTGACAGACTTCAGGTTATAGATCCAAACTATAGATCCAACTTTCAAAATGAAGTTGAGGATAATGGTGAGAATATTACTAAGAAGAGAAAGAAGAGTGATCGAGTTGTGGGGGCTCCAAACGAAGAGGATTGGGAGAACGCTCGGTAAGCTATATTTGTTTCATTCACTTGTTGAAGTATGTTATATATGTTTTTCCAAGATAGTAATATGTTATCTGATTGTTTTGTATAGGTTTTTTATGGAGTTTTTGAAGATATTTTTTAATGTTACAAAGAAGGTTTCGGGGTCCAAGTACGTGACCTCAAGTTTATTTTTTGGTGAGCTCGTCACAATGCATGTAACAATATCTAGAATGTGTTTACAAGTCGATGAGAAAAAGAGAAAAATGGCGTTGTCAATGAAAGATAAATATGACAAATATTGGCTTTCTGTTGCATGTTGCTTTGGTTCTAGACCCCCGAAACAAGTTGCGTTATCTTGAATATTGCTTGGGGATGATTTATGGTATAAAGTCTAATAAAAGTGAAGAAGTCTTGGAACGAGTTGTTTCAACTTTAACTGATTTGTATAATCGTTAACCGATTTGTATAATCATTACAAGATGAAACTGGGTAAAGCAAATGATCGAAACACAACAACTTCTTCATCTTCTACTAGTTTTTTTGATATTGGCTATAAAGTTGATCTAGATGATGGTTATGAAAGGTATTTGGAAGAATGCGGAGAAGGGGTTAACAATACCGAGGTAGAGATTTATGTAGTAGACGGGCCAGAGAAAAAGGTAAAGGGGGATGAGACGTATAATGTCTTAAACTGGTGGAAATTTAATTCAGTTAAATTTCCTATACTATCTCAAGTGGCTAGGCATGTGTTGGGAATGCCAATATCTACCGTTGCATCAGAATCTGTATTCAGTACTGGTGGTAGAGTTATCAACAAATTTAGAAGCTCCCTTACCCCTAAGACAGCTAAAGCGTTAATATGTGCACAAGATTGGTTACGGTCCACATAAACGGAATTGCAAGATGTGGCCCCGAATGGTTTACAACTACAGGACCTAGTGGAAAAATTGGAGAATCTGGAAATTGGTAAAGATTTTCGGCTTTTCATTTACTTAACTATGTCTACTATCTAGTGCATTTTTTCTAATGTCTACTATCTGATGCATTTTTTCTCTTTGTAGATATGTTTTCTAAAGGAAAAGAGCCATGCGACGAAACTCCTATGGATGAAGAGTGGGACTAAGGTGAGTTTAGTAAAGGATATATTAGCTGCCTGTTATTGCAACAAATTGGCTGCATGAATTTGCAGCCAGTTTTTCCCTTACATTGTTTACTATCTCTATATCCTAATTTTGATCAATTAGTATATTGGTTGTAGCTAGAAGATGTGCAGAGGAAAATGAACAACTTTGAGTTTGAAGACTAATAAAAGAGTGAAGGAAGACAAGAAGGAGCTTATTTTCTAATTGGCTTTTTAAACTTGCATTTCAGATTTCTTTGATTGTTGGATTTTTTTATGGTTGTTTCATACTTTATTTGCTAGCTTTGGATTGTTGGTGGTTTCTGTCAAATGTTGGCTTGATTTCTGGATTTACGATTTTACGATTTTTATCAAATGTTTCTTGATTTCTGGATTTATGGTTTCTGCTAAACTTGCATTTCAAATTTCTTTAACTAACTTGCTTGCTTGATTCCTAGTTTTAAATATTTTCTGACAGGAACACAACGTTACGGGATTTAACTATTTCTCTGGTATGTGAGTACTTGAACATTGTATTTACGAAGAAATCATTTGGCAAACAAGTGATGGATCATAACTTTCGAGTTAACAAATTGATAAATTTGAAAGCATACAAACAACCGAAAAAAACCCGACACCGAACCGATTTAATAAAAAAACCAAAAAACCGAAACCGAACGGTTTGAAATTATTAAAAACCGAAGTTTTCGGTTCAGGGTTTGGTTTTAGTCAAAAACCGCCCCAAACCGCCCAATGCTCACTCCTAGTTGAAATGATGTTTGACGAATAGTCGATGTGTATAGTTAAAGTAATTATGCCAAAGCTTATGTATCTAGGTTTCTTATCTAACTAGGTATGTTCTTGTGACTATCGCGACTATTGTTCATTCTGAAGACATACTCTCTTATGGCTAGGTTTGATGAGGCAAACTTTCCCATTTTCGAGCCTAACCCTCAAAAGACTTTTAGGTAACTGATTTTTACTTAATCCCATAACTCATCAAACAAGAACTGTCATGGGATTAGGCTAAATCGGTTTGAGTAACAACTTGATTCTAGCTTGATCTTCGCAACTTGTCAAACAAGAACTGTCACTTAGATCAAGCTAGGAAACAAGTGGTATAAAAGAGGTCTTTTGAAAATCTGGCTCGATTATGGAATTGCTTACACATATGAGACTACTACTCCCTTCATTGCATGATTCTTCCTGAATTAGACATAGGTGCCCAGGCTATGTATAATTTAGGAGTAACAATGCAATGCTTGGACTAATCGACTCATATGATGTTCGGTGTTCAACTATAAAAGTCTTCCTTAGGTACTAAAATCATGAAAAGTTTAAAGTGTGCAAGGCGATAGAGAAGAAGGTCTCAACGTATAAAGCAGTTATAATCTAGGCTCTTAAATGCAACCTAGTTCTCTATAACCAAGGCTCTGATACCATTCTGTAACACCCCCAAAATATCGCAGCGGAACGATAGTATCAATGGGGTGCTACTTCTTAATATAAAGCACAAGGTATAGAAAACGACCTCTAAATGAGACGTTTTGAAAAGTTACCATTCGAATTATTTAAATCAGGGTTATTACAAGAGGTCCCAAAGTATATGACTACATAAATATTTTCAAAATGCATCGAATGGTAAAGGATAAAAGCATAAGTATCCAAAGCATGCAAATGACTCTATGATCCATGCATCCGCTATCGCCTTACTAACCTGAGATAAACATGCTAAAAAGTATCAACATAAAGGTTGGTGAGTTCATAGAGTTTAGTTAAATTGTAAAGCCTTCAAATAATGTTCCCACAGCAAAGGTGTTGTAAATCCATTCAGTTCCAAGTTCCGCCCATACAAAACTTGCAACCTATGTGTTCACAACCCACTGCTAAAATATAGTATGAGTAGGACATATGTGTATACGATATATGTGAGTACTTAATGTAATGAATAACAGCCAACTGAACCTCATGACAAGTTTACGTACTATCAATACCTCTCCAACGGCTCTATCTAGGAATTAAACAGTTGCTAAAGATTATAGCGTATAAGAATAAGTGTAACACATTAACGCACATATCTTATTGTATCAGAGCCTAGGGAGCTCGTGATATCTAGGATTCGACAAGGTTTTATTGTCGAAGAAAAGCAGTTTTTGAAGAAGGGATAACTGGTTATTTAATCCCTAAGTCGAAAAGATTAAACCTCGTTCTGCATGATTCTTTTTGTTGACTGGTACATGGTATATTCAAGATTCATTAATGATCGTGATTGGAGCAAATTGATGTGAATTGTCATCTTTTGTCACGGTAACCTCGTATAGTTAATTTAATTATGTTTGTCGCATTCCACATCTGATTGGTAATTCTATATTTACCTCATACTTTATTGCATCGTAGGACAGTGATCAATTGTTTAATAATCATTCTTTAATTGATCAATTTGTCGCATATCTGATTAACTCTATCAATTCATTAATGGGTCGGTGGTCTTCAAATTTCAATATTGAATGTTAGTGGGTCGGTGATAGGTTGTAAGGATTATACAAGATTCGGTTGATTTGCGTTTGATATAATATATTATTGGGGGTCTGTAGCAAATTTTTTTTATCAATCATGGGTCGGTGGCAGAATTGAGTTAATTCTTTGGTCAGGAATTGGAGTTGAATACGAGGAGCATTTAAGTTTCTGTTGTTGCACTGTTTCGATGAGTTTATGCTACTCCATAGTTATTGCTGCTACATTCTTCTCACAAATTACAAGATAATGCAATCATATTTAATTTATTTGTGGGTTTTAAGAGCGAGAACAATGGGGGAAAGGTATTGGAGCATGATACTACTATTGCGTTAATACTGCTACTTCTTGGTTAGTATTGCTTGTGTTAGTTAGTACTGTCGTTGAATGTTAATGCTGCTACGCTTCTTAATTTTAATGTTGCTCCTTATATCAGTTAGTACTTTTGTGTTCCGTTTATGCTGCTAGCTTCAAGATTAGTGCTGCTCGTTATTGTTAATACTGCTAGTAGTAATTTTTAGTGCTGCTGATAGACTTAAAGCTGTTACAAAAAGTCAACAGTAATTGATTGGTTTTGGATTTATGGAGTTGTTGGACACACACCAGAGTTTTGGATTTTTGTTTTATATGTTCTTCAACGTTTAAAGGCTCGTGTTTGGCTCTATTGGAATAATTGGTTACGAAGAGGATTTCTTATCACTTATTTGAGATTGAAGTGAAGTTTCACGAAGGAGTTTACTTATTTCATCATTGATATTACTGGTTATCAATTGGTGACTTGCTTGGTTATATATGGTTTATGATTGAGACTTGGTTTATCTAGTTTTCATAGGTCAAGGGGTGGATGGACGAAGACCTAATTAACTATCACTTAATGGAGTTACATTGTAGTACTCAGTGTCACATGAAGAAAGTCGATGTGGATAGATTCAAGAGATTACTAAGAGATTTGTTTCAGCAACACCAAATTCTCTATATCGTTCTTCAATCAACAACAGTGCAAGCTTAAGTAACGAGTTTGGGATATTTTACTTTGGTTTCAAGTTTGGTATATCAAGTTTTCTTCATTAGTGATCATTACAAGGAGCCTACAGATTTGAAGAATCATGAAGATGATTAACACATTGGTTTCAGGGGAAGCTTATTCTTATGATGTGTTTAATCATTTGATGTTCATGCACCACTCGAGGGGAAGTTTTTGATTCTTACTACCGTTGATTAGTATTACTACTAATGGTTTAGATTTCTACTGTTTCAAGTTCATTTTTAGTGCGAAAAACTTCATGGAGGGTAATTTGAGACAGTGGAAGAATGAATTGGATGTGTAGTATTGGTTTGTAGTGGTAAAGATCATATTTGCATACGTTCCCTATTTGATTATAACAAAAAGGGGAAGAGATGTGGTGGTTACATGGTATAAAGGAAATCAAGACTTAAGGGGAAGCTTGGAAGATTGTTTCATTCATGGTGAGATTTAATTATCTCAATTCTTTACTTCGTCTAGGGAAGTTCGTACAAGAACGTGTTTATTTTGTCATCATCAAATAGGGGAAGATTGTCAGGTTTTATTGATTTGATGATACAAAACAAGAAGAATGAAACATGAAGGACTTAAAGTGACAAGAGGGAATTCTACAAAAGATAGAGCATTTTACAAGACATTCCTTATTGTATTATGTAAACCCTAGATGTCTCTATTATATAAAGAGACATTGGGTACGTAGGTTTTAATTAAGTCTTGTGACAATGTAGTCGATTACTAAAGTGTGTGTGTCTAGGACGTGTGTTCATGAAAACGCCTAGACTAGGGTTTATGGTTTTCGCTTCAAGGATCGTTGATTCCTTGTTATTGTTGAGTAACACGTCCTACAATTGATCAAGTAGGATTGAACCGTATATGTTAAAGATTATGAATGAAAAACCTTGTTGAAAACATTGAAGTTCTTATTGTTTATTATTCCGCTGCGTATCAATGTTATTGTTCCTAGATAATATGAGGTCTAAACAACCTCGAGCTATAAACGATTCTATAGTATCTACACTTCATGTCCAAAAGTATCAAAAGTATAGCGTAGCATATGAGTATAAATGTTTTTTGGAAGTCAAAGCAAGTATTTGAGCATGTATCTCCCCCAAAAATAATTCAAAACGTATAAAAGTAGGGGCTATGAAACTCACGGTAATACATAAAAGTTTAGAGTACTTGTGAAAGTAAAAGCAAGTAGTTGAGCATGTATCTCCCCCAAAGAGTTTATAAAGTAATTAAACGAGTAAAAGTGGGGCTATGACTCACAGTAGTCCGTAAAAGTTTAGAGTACTTATAAAAGCAAATGAAAGTAGTTGAGCATGTATCTCCCCCAAAGATAGTACGAAGTAATTGAAAATAGGGGCCATGAACTCACCTGATAATAACTGATAAATGATTCTAGCAAATTGGGCAGCGTTTCCGCATCTAAATTAAAGAATCCATCTTCTAAACTATGAAACCTCTAAATCACCTCAAATTAGCCCCAAAATTATCTTAATCGCTCCCATTTTAGAAACCCTTCCTTAGAATTTACTGAACTATTATTTCAACTGCTTCAAAAATTTCTCCGAGATCCACAGCTCCTATCCACCATTGTGTAGCTCTTAATCTAACCGTAGAAACATAAAATAAACTTAATTTTTACGTAGGGAATACTAATGTCATCAACTTATGTGTATAACTCGGAGCTAGAAAATCAAGTATGGAGGATGTATGGAGGGTTAAAGGGGGCAACACCAAGGAGGAGGAGGAGGAATACGACCCGTAGAATACCAAATAAGCAAAATCCGCACCTTTCTTTCTTCTTTTCTTCTTTTGGCCGATTTTTTTTTTTTTGGGGGGGGGGGAGGAACCAAAGAGAATGTGTGTTTTTCTGTGAAAATAATGAACTAGTTTTATTTCTATTTATAGAGAAAATTTCTAAAAATATCTAGATATTTTGATGAATAGTAATTAGATATTTCGATGAATAGTAAATAGATATTTTGATTAATAGTAAATAGATATTTATGAATAGTAACTAGATATTTTGATGAATAGTAAATAGATATTTATAAATAGTAAATAGATATTTTGATAAATAGTAAATAGATATTTATTATTAGTAACTAAATATTTTAATTAATAGTAAATAGCTATTTTGATGAATAGTAACTATATATTTATATATTAGGAGTACATGGTACATTGCATGAAAATCGTGTAGAAACGTTTATTTATTTAATTAATGATAATAAATAAATAATAGGTTAATAAGAGTTGCAATCTTTTATACTTGACATGTAAAGAATGTTTATTTGAAACGTACTTTAGACATGTTGGTGTTGGTGAGTACGTTTATTGAGAATGTGAGTTACGTCACATTAGTTTGTTGTTGTGATGAGACAAACTGATAACGTTTAATCTAAAAAAGAAATTAGACGTAGAAAATAGATAAGTATTCTTTCGTTAGAATATTAATACATGTGAAAATTTACCGGTGGTTACACCATTGCACACTCCCTTTATGCTCATTTTATGTGTTTAAGCATTCTCCAATACACTTATTTTTGTTAACTCATTCAATGGCACCCACCGTAACAATCCATCTTTGTAACCGAATCTTAATTATTGTCAAAACAAAATCAAATCATTATCCCCAATTCAAAAACATACATGTGTGTTCCAGCTATGGTGTTGTAAATATGGCATCGATTGAAACAACCGATTTGTGTGATGCTCTCAAAGATTGTAATATGGAAAGGATTCGATACCGCCTTTTGATTCATATTGTTGGTGTATATCATAAAAGGTTTGACTTTCGATTATGCCCAATTTATATCAATTCGTTCATTTCTTTTGTTATATTTTTAGGTTATTAATTAATTATGATTCTTTATGAACAATTTGTTGATGTGTCTGAATAATTACATATTCAATTACATTTGTGTTTTCCTATCATTTACGAATCCATGATACAAAAACCCTAACAAAAAATTTTGGGAAAATGTCCAATATGATACTTGATTTTGTAACATGGTTAAACTATTGTTACAAAAACCAAAACTAATTTGGGCAAAACTATTGTTACTGTAATTATTTTAACTGAAGTATAAAAATATATGAATCAATGATATCAATGATATTGTATAATTGAAACTAAATCAATCATCATTAAATACCTTCTAATGTATTTCCATTAATTTTAGCAAGTTTTGTACTATATAATGGAGGAAAAGTGTTAGCCTAATGTACGCATCTTTCTTC